>CM055276.1:34812276-34847895 GCA_029237695.1 Conchocele bisecta | reverse complement strand
GGTGGTGATGATAGAGATCTTTTCTTTGGTTTATGGATCTGTTCTACAGAAGATATAAGGTACGAACGATAATGTTAAGTTTTCGTAAATGCACTGAGTGACCTTGTGCGCATCGGGCGTCGGACGATAGTGGATTTGACACAGCGCGATAGAGGACCATGGGATCAAAGCACAAAGCAAAGTATCAATATGTTGTGTGAAAGGAAACAGAAGATATAAGGTACGAACAATAATGTTAAGTTTTCGTAAATGCACTAAGTGACCTTGAACTTGGGTGCATCGGGCGTCGGACGATAGTGGATTGGACACAGAGCAATAGATGATCATCAGATCAAAGCACATGCAAAGTATCTAGATGTTGTGTGAAAGGAAACAGAAAATATAAGGTACGAACGATAATGTTAAGTTTGTTGAAAGTTAACGGACGGACGGGCGGACCAAAAAATCGGTATTGTGGGCTTTTTTTCCATTGTAAAAGATCAAAGAAAAAACCCACAATAAACAGCTTATTGTGGGCTTTACGGAATAAATCAAAGAAGATCAAAGGAATAGGCTCCGCCCCCAAGCCCACAAGCACCAAATGTTGGTGCGGACAGACAGACAGCGCCATACCATAATACGACCCGCTTTTGAAACGGGCGTATAAAAAGTGGATGTTTCAACCCCTGCCCTCAAACATGGTTTGTAGGGGTATAACTATTCATCATCATCACTTATTCAATTGAGAGAATTCAAGGTTAACTAATGGTTAATAAGTGGAACAAACGTGGGGACATACTCACCATCATCCACGTCACTATCCGAAACGGAACTTGTGTATCGAGATGGTAATTTCCTTTTCCTGGCGCAAAGGTCATCTTCGTCGCTGGTCTCGATGTTGGACGTCATAATAGCGCGCTTAGCACGTTTCTGGGCCTGTTCATATGTATTTGCAGTCGCCCTCACCTTCACCTCGTAACAACTCCACTTTTCCTTATCGGGAATCTCCGATTTCTTCACCCGTCTGCTGACGTCAGTTGGGGGCCAGTAACACTTCGAGCCCTGAAGTAAGTTGAACAGAATAGGCGTTTTAGGTTTAGATATAAAGTTCAACTGTACTGGGTTTAATACCCAGTACAGTTGAACTTTATATCTAAACCTAAAACGCCTATAAAAACCAATAATTGTAGATATATGCATTGTAAGCAAGTTCTAGGAGACCCAAAGCACCGGCAAATTGGACTTGGTGAATCGAGTAAAACCTATTTAGTCACAGTGAAACAGCTAGGTTATCTATTTTCACAACATTGGAAGTCATTACTTTTAGGTATCATCGTTATATCGTGAACACGAGGTACTAGGAAACTAGAAATAGCCATAGTAGTCCTGTTGATATTTAGCCATTTTGGGCAGCCGCTGTACCTGGCGAATACAAGAAGTTTTTAAGTGGACTTTGCACCCGCAGACTGTATATTATTGGAATCAAGCGGATAACACTTTGGCACCCTTTGGCAGTCCAAGATGACTGCCATATATAACTACCGATCATCCAATCATACCATGTTACGTTGAAATCGGCCTCCCGGTTCGTGAGAAGATTTAGAGAATTTGAGCTACTCTTAAAATTTAGGCGGCATCTTGGATTACCGAAGAAGACCTTACCAATATGTAGAAGCGTCACACATGGACCATAAATATGAAGTTTGGCCACCATGGGCCGAGAGGTTCGTGTAAAGAAGATTTTTGAAAACTCAGAACAAAGAAGAACCTTTTGGACCATCTGGCGATGATCTTGGATTTGTATTTATCTGATTTTGACAGAATAACTGGCTTGATTGATCGCCTCATCATAAGGACACAATCACTTTCGGACCCCGCCCAACAAATCCGATCGAAACGGCACTAACTACCTATCATTCATGCCAATATTTGTGCAAATTAGCCCGGCGGTTAGTGATATTTTTAAAAAAATCAGCTATTTTTAGACAGCGGCCATCTTGGATTACAACCTCCATTTTTACAAATCTGAAACGTAGTGACCCATAGACCATCCATATTAAGCTTCAAACACATCGTTCAAGCGGTATGCGAGAAGATTTTTTAACAAGTGTTGACGCCAGACAATGACGGGCGAATAGTCCACAGGCTTATGTAAAATGTGATTTTTTTCGGGTAGATTCTTGGCAACCATGTTTTTTAGTAAATAGAAACCCCACTGAATCCGAAAAACATGTTTTTTTTCCTTTTAAAAATAGAAAGTTACTTGCAAACAGTGCAGATCCTGATGAGACGGCATTTTGGGATACCTATATTTCAAAAAAAATTACGGGGGGGGGGGGGCATGCCCCCGGACACCCCTAGCATGGCTTCGCGCCTGCGGCTCTCGCATGACGATCCTTCGGATTGTCAAATGAAAATGCCAGTAAGAAATCAATTTTGCCAGTTGAAAATATTTCCACTGGCAAAAAAATGCCAGTAGGTAAAAAAGTTAAATTCGAGCCCTGGACATAATTCTCCCCTGATGTATTAAAATGGGAGCATGAATTCAGGTACCTCAATCCATAAGGTCGGAACAACTTCAATGGAGTCCTCGCATAAGAACTCCACCACAGAGTAGTTTGGTCCACTTGATGTCATCTGTAAGATAAAATTAGATATCTAGAGAGAATAAGTAACTTTAAATTTGATATGGCAGGTGGGACAAAAATGAAGACTTTCCGTCAAACTGAGATAAATAAAATCTGATGGTTGTGTGGTGAATACTTTTATAGCTGGAATGTGTGTGCTTCAGTGTTGTAAATGTTGCTGCAAATTGCTACTTCAATCGCCTTACTCATTTTCAAGTTATGAAAAATACAAGAACTGCATGGGCATAGTTAAACGAAGCTACGGAGGCCGGGTTTTGTGACTGTGGAAGGAAGGTTAAGAATGAAAATGTCTGAGTCTACAAAGCGGGAAAAAAAAGTCAAGGTCACTGGAAGATCACATGTTTGATGGTGGTTTGTGGTAGGCACCCCCAATTATGAAGTTGTCCAAGATTGGGAACGGTAGGTGGTATGATGACTGAGAAACGGACCTAAATGCAACACCTAAACGCAAAACTTAACGTTGAAAATGTCTAAGTGAACGAAGCGGAAAAAAATAGGTCAAGGTCACATGTTTGGTGGTTGTTTGTGGTGGGCACCCCCCAATTATGAAGTTGTCCAAGATTGGGAACGGTAGGTGGTAGGTGGCCGCCCGGCTTTCGCCAATCCAATAGCCGGGATTTTTTTTTTAAAACCCGGCCAAAAACAAGGTAAAAAATGTCCCTAGTGTAACACTTTTTGTGTGACATTTTAACGTTAGCACAATTTTCCTACAACTGGAATGGAGACACCCGTTATAAAAACAGTCGTAACACCCGTCTTTAAAGTATGTATTTAACAAAACCTGTTTCATTTTGAGTGTAACTATTGCCTGAACACGTATGCAAAGTTTCTGTTCTGAAAGCATTGTGACCTCCTAGATATGTGTGTGTCTCATTTTATTTCAAACTTAGGAAACGGTTTGGAAACCATCTGCAGAGCTCCAGATAAGCTTTTGACTTATGGAGTATCGCACTCCATGAATTTTTTTTTTTTTTGAGTACCGAGATTGTTGAGATTTTTCAACGAGTACTGGTACTCCATCAATTTTTTTATGGCGTATTTTGAATTTCGAAGGAGTATCAGTACTCGCTGAAATGAGATCATCAGATATAATGGCAAATGCGTATTGAATAACGACATTACATGTTATTGTTATTACATGTTCAGGGATTCCGCTGGACAAAATAAAAAAATTGCCACTTTTTTTTTTTTATACGACTACTGGTCCGTCCGAAAACCCGTCATCTTCCATTGTAAACATGGTTCATGTACCGATTTATAGCTGATTCAACAACAACTGTCGGGTGATGAATTCTCTCAGTCATGACTACACCCTTACTAATAAACGTTATTGATTGGCAATGATGCTTGTCAGTGTCTAAAAGTTGTTTAAATCATGCATTTATCTGCGATAATAAGCTCCATTTACGCAGGATTGCGAGGCTTGTTCACTAGGCAAAATATTCGCGGTCGCCTTCGAGCGACTGGACATTTGCGTCCTGAACGCTATCGCTCGCCATAGCACAAATGAGAACGTGCTCTGTCAGCGAGCACAGAAAGTTGTTGGGATGTTCAAAGTACGAAATGGGAGAAATTCACGAAATTAATGAAATGTAAGAATGGTGTTAGGTGGATTTGTCACATACAGGACAGGACCCTTACAGCAATTCGTGTGTGCAATATGGGCATTCGCGTCCTGAACACATGTCCGTAAATAAAAATTAGCAAACTTTTGCACGAACGAATCGAGTTATAAAACGGAAACGAGTAAGTACAATCGAGTAATTACAATCATGCCGCGAGGTGGCGCATTTTGGTCGTATTGTACAAATTTTCCAGTGCGCGATTGGTGGATATTACTGACTCGATTGGTTATATTTAGAACACAGGTTTTCCAGAAATTGAAAACAAAACGCAATTGTTGTCATTTTTTTCGCACGCCACGGGCGAACGGGCGCACGTTAATCTACATCCATGTTAGAGTATTGTACACCATGGATTTGCCAGATGATCGTATCGGCAAATCACGGCGTAAAACTGTACGCCCTAAATTAATTTTCGAGGCGTATTCAGTGAAATGTTGTGCGTAACAATGACCGATACGCCCGTTATCTGGAGCTCAGCTGGCATCTGTATACGGTATGGATGTTGATGTTTGCACATGGTAATTTGCAAAATATTTAGATTTTAGCGACATGAGGCCATGATGAGGGTATACATGTTAAGTTATGCCATGATTATATACATGGTAAGTTATGCCATGATTAATGTTGAATATGTATATATATGAAGTTGTAAATGTCGCAAGAAATCCTAAATTGCATCGTTTTATAACACACGTTTCACCGTCTTGAACTGTGTGCCAATCCGTATCCAAAAATCCAAACCTGGCTGGCTCATGTACAGTGTTTCTGTAGGATGGTTTTGCTTCATATTTTGAAGAAGAGAGCCCATTAGAAAATATATCGACACTTGCTATGATCATGTAGTGAACCATGCATATTGCTACATGAGCATGAGTGTTGTCCCAAGTGTAATGCTGTTTTTAGACATTTTGGTTGACACATGTCAGAGCATTAAAGTTTCAGATTTTTTTTATCAATTTGTCAAGGAGAGCCCTGTAGAATTTAAGTAGAATTTAATTTTAGTGTCTTGTTTTTAGGTTTAATTGATGTTTTTTTTTTGTTCTAAATTTTATGCATCAAATTAGACAAGTTTAGGCTGAACCAGGTCTCCAATGGGATTCCCTAACATATGAATAATGATGTGAGATGATATCTAAGAATGGACAAAAAGCGGCACCAGTGCTGACTATATATATATATATAGAGAGAGAGCTTTCTGCAAGCGGGCGCAACAAAAATGGACATGCACTTCTAAAAGTCACTTACATTAACATGAAGAACAAAGTATTCAATCATCATAGATCATGCAGGATTGTGAGGAACGTAGCTTCTCTGCCATCTACATGATCCACTTTGATTGCCTTCTTGTCAAGTAGTCCGACAGGGAGAACGCTCATGTGGGATTGACGTCCGTTGACTTTGTAAACGCCAATGATGCGGGAGTCGCAAGGTTCTGTGAAGGATGGCCTTGCCCTTTCATATAATCTGCATAACAGAAGTTCATTCCCATTTTCATCTTGGCCATTTGCTGTGTCAACAACTTCACAACAGGATCCAGCAGTTGTGATGAAAGCACTTTTGTTTTTCTTCACATGGCCAATTTTTGACGACTTGTTAGCACATTCATGTCGAACGTTTTGTTGTTCAGCCAGTCTCTTGACAATTTGGGCGATGGGGTTACGGCCCGATCTTACCATTTTTTTCAGTTGCTGCATGTAGTTCTCAAAGGGGAAGGCCGAGCACATGTCAAGACTTCCAAACTTGTCAACCTCTGAAGCCAGGTGGATCATAGAATGCACATTGTATACCAAAAATTCATTGCCATAAAGAGTGCGTCCTTGGTTAACAAAATGCTCTAACAACTTGTGAGCGTACTGCCTCCGGCTTTGGGCAATACGAGGGCTCACCAGAATTGACAATGCAACACTAAGACTCATGAAATGATGATACAGATCTTCTCTGAGGATACCTTTCAAAACAATTTTCCCGGTGTACAGTAGGAACTGTCTGAATTCGGTAGCCTTCCACCTGTCAACTTCAGATAAACTTCGTGGTTTCCGTGCAAAACAGTCTGGGATGTATCTCTTAAGTTCAACCAGCCGCTGACTAACTTGCTCAATTTGCTGTGCTGATTGTCGGAATTCTCTTTTGCCTCTAAGCCAACACAATATGAGCCTCTTGACCACACCAAGGCAAACTTGATGCATGTAGTCTATTGGAAAGCACTTTATCATGTCAATGGGTATCTCGCAGAATGGCGACACTCCATGATGATGTTCCTCACAGGATTGATCCCTGAATGATGAATCAGTTCGAAGTTGTATATTAGTTACATCTGGATAGGTTACTCTCCCAAACCATTTGCCACGCTGGTTACACTTGTCGCACCCATAATACCCAGAGAACAACTTTGTCCGTTTCACAAGGGCCTTGGCTGGTGCATCACATACCACACATCTCAAGGAAATGTGTATTGTGTCTCCACCATCTTGAATGCCATTTGCAAGAACTTCAGTAATTTCGTTGATTGTGTCTGACAGAAACTCCAAATCTTGGGGCTTAGAGTCCCCGTATGCCAGAGCGACTGGAAACACTTGAATTGGCTCAACATTCACTATGGCACAAAGCACGGGCCAAAGCGAACGCTTCGTACTCTTGAAAAGTGGTAGTCCGTCAATGTTAAAAGAAATTTCAATGACATCCACCTTGCCTTTGCTTTCTGCAGGATATCTCTTGATATGCTTTATGAGTTGTGCCTTCAATCCCAAGTAATGGTACTCCATTCCCGACATTGTCTGTGTGTGTACAAGTTGAGGCGTGTTGAGTAAAGTGCGTGCAGTAACCGGCAAGTCTGGGTGACCACAATCCTTCAATAATTTCAGAATGGCATCCAACGCATTGTGTTTCACTCGAAATTCATTCGCCCACACAACTAAGCCAGACTCCAAAGAATCGTTGCTGTCTTCCTCAGATTCGGAGTCTGATGCCAGGGTGATATGGTTGTCAATTATATCCCAAGGCTCCTCTTGCCGTTGGTTATCATGCTGTGGGTCGTCATGCAGATGTTCATGATGCAGTCGGTCGTCAAACTGTGCGTTGTCATTTAGTGGTTCATCATGCAGTTGGTCGTAATACAGTGGTACATCATTTAGTGGTTCATCATACAGTGGTACGTCATTTAATGGTTCATCATGCCGTGGTTCGTCATACAGTGGTACATCATTTAGTGGTTCATCATGCCGTGGTTCGTCATACAGTGGTACATCATGCCGTGGTTCGTAATACAGTGGTACGTCATTTAGTGGTTCATCATGCCGTGGTTCGTCATACAGTGGTACATCATTTAGTGGTTCATCATGCCGTGGTTCGTCATACATTGGTACATCATTTAGTGGTTCATCATGCCGTGGTTCGTCATGCAAAGGTACGTCATGCCGTGGTTCGTCGTTCAGTCGTGAATTGGTGGGTGCATCATTATCACTACTATCGCTGTCAGGAAGGGTGTTTCTCTTCTCCCTTTTATTTGCTCGTAAGGCCGCAATCCACTTACGATTGTATTCCCGACGAGCTTCCATTTTGTCCATGGTAGCAACCTGGAACTTCTAGCAATATAAAAAATAGCCATCAGAGTGTAGCAGCTGTCCCCCGACCAACGCCATGTATCATAGACCTTGAGCCACCAATAACCCCCCCTCCCCCCCTGTGGGATTTTTGGTGACTATGATTTTCAGATTCAGTAGCCTATTGTCTATTAATCCTGAATGTCTGCGCTCAAAAAGCAGCTGGATGAACAAATGGCGGCCATTTTCCAAGATGGCCGCCATGCCATTTTGAGCCGTTTATATTATGACTGTTAATTGGTATTTAGGCAAGTACAAACCATGTAAATAGCTACAATGTTTTGCCAAATTGTTTACTAAATGGTATAGAATGGATATTATACATCATTACATCATACTATACCAATAATTTCCAAAATGGCCGCCAAAATAGGCATTTTTCAACATTATTGTCAATATAACTATTATTGAGAACTATTACAAAACTGCAATGATGTTAAAATGCACTTATTTTTCCTTGCATTACTTATATATACCTGTAAAAGGAACATGTAATCCCTTTCAATATCATAACTGTCAAAATATTTCAAAATGGCCGCCATAAACTACATTTTTACTACTGTCTGGAATTTCAAAGATGCTATAAAACACGCAATGGTCGTATATTATAATACAAATTGACCTAAATATAGTTTGCTTAGCATTCACAGTCATGTTCTATTATACAATAATGTTGTTATACATTCAAAATGGCCGCTTAATATGTTTATTTTCATAAATCGCAATAAAAAATTATGTTTTTCTCAGCAATTCAAATTGAATAAAAATGCACAAAACATGTTTTAAAACATTTGCTGACTGGTTGGGATGATGGAAATAATCTATTATATTGGTTGATTTATTGACACAATCAGTGCCAAGCACAACAGTCACCATTAGGTAGTATTAATAACATTTAAATATAAAGAAAATACAGTGTACATGTGAATAATGTATATGATCATCAGTCGTGTGTAGTGACAATTGCAAATCAAATTAGATTCGCATAGTAGTAGGAATTTTCACTGTCTGCACCAGTTATCTAATTACTACTTACAGAACCATTTTTAATCTTATTAATACTCTGAAATATATGGCAATAGTATGACCCTGCTACTTGTAAGTGAACAGATTGATGATTCATGGTTGCAAATCAAATCAAGGTATTACGTAATCCGGGACATCTGTCTATTATCAGTTTATTATGTTGATTATTAGCATTTGTATCATTCAACATTGATTAGTTACTATCAAAACCACAGCTATGTGTATAAATAGTAACACCATTGTTATATTTAATTACGTGTACAGTATATGAAGTGAGGAGGCATGTATTCTACTTCATTTAATTTGATGTTACACTCGTGCTACTTTATTTGGATGTATGCAATAAAATAATTCACACTGGCCAAATAAATGATGCAGTAAATAAATGATGTCGGTATTAATTAATATCCTTAATGGTATGGCCATAACTTACCATGGCACAAGTACATTATTGCATTTTGAGTGACAGGAATTATTCTGGTAATGGTAAATAAGAGAGGGCTATATTGATATCATGATGGTTAAGTTACGATATATTTATTTCCATAGAGTATCGACATGTAGCAATACAAACATGTGATAAAATGTAAGGGTCTCTTGCGCCATGTTTGATCAAACTAAATTGAGACTTTGCATGGAGCATTCCACTTTTATATCAATCAGATATAAAGATGTTCTGCCGCAATGTAACGATGTTCCACCACAGTGTAGTGATGTTCCACCACATTATAAGACAGTTCCGGTACAATGTAAGGATGTTCAATGACACTATACGGATGTTACATCACACTACAAGCCTTTTCCATCACAACATAAAATTGTTCCATCACAATATGAGGGTGTTCCACCACAATATACGGATACTCCATCACAATATATTACCGTTTAATCACACTATAGACCCATTCTCACGGAACCGAGACAACTGCAGGTTTCAAAAGTCGATTTTTTTACCTTTATCAATAGTATTTGTATGATCGTTTTTGCATTACACAACATATCAGCAGTGCAAATGAAAAATATTTCGAACATAAGTCGACAAGTGTGTGTTCTACGTTGGTATAGAGTTTATGTGGTAGCAACCTTAGAAGTATGATTTTGAATACGTATATATTAATTTTAATGGCTTACACATTGAACGCATAAGGCAAACTAATTA
This sequence comes from Conchocele bisecta, assembly GCA_029237695.1. Classification (NCBI taxonomy): domain Eukaryota; kingdom Metazoa; phylum Mollusca; class Bivalvia; order Lucinida; family Thyasiridae; genus Conchocele; species Conchocele bisecta. The sequence continues at coordinate 34,837,859 of CM055276.1, read as the reverse complement.
CAATATAATACCGTTCTACCACATTACAAGGCAGTTTCACCATAATATAGGGATGTTCAGCCACACTATAAGGCAGTTTTCACGCAGTATACGACAGTTCCAATATAATATCAGGATGTCCCACCACTCTGAAAGGATGTTCCACCACGATATAAGGATCTTCCATCACTATATCACTATATAAGGATGCTCCATCACATTATACATATGTTTCCTCACAAAATAAGGCAGATCCACCACGATATAAGGCAGTTTCGTCACAATATAAGGCATTTTCATCACATTGTACGGCAGTTTTACCACAACATAATGTGGTTCCACCACACTATAATGATGTTCCATCACAATATAGGGCAGTTGCATCACACTATAAGGATGTATCAGCACGACATAAGGAGGTTCCACCAGATTATAAGGCTGCTCCGCCACCTCAATATAAGAATAAGGAAGTTACAAATGTCATAGACCAGTATGTCCATCTCCACATCATATCGAGTGATATATTGCTGTATACATATATATAAATTATCAATGTGGCGGCCATTTTGAAATTGCATAAATAACAAATTGATCCAAGTTCATCCAGTATATGTATGGTTTCATTTTATGTCGGATAGTGAAGTGAAAACAAAACATGGCTTTATTATTTTATATTAAAAAAATGTTTTCAGCTTTCAGGATTTTCTTCCTTCGTTATGCATATTTGATGCGCGATATTAACACCATTACTGAATATTGTGAAAAAAATAGAATAAATCTATGTACAAATGGATAACTATTATCGTATATTAACTCCTGTTGACGATAATGATCACATGCATCGAAATATATTAATATGTGTACATTATTCCCAATCGATGCAGTCGATTAATATTTAAGAAGCGTGCGTACAGACGGACGAACATTCGACAAATAGTATCTGCAATCTGCGTAGACAATACTAATAAATATGTAAATAGTTGCCTATCCATAGCAACCGGTTATAAGCATCTGACGTTGCATAATATTGAATACCAGTGAAATAACCATTGTAAAATTAGTGGGTGGGGAATGGTAAAAATGCGTTGTTTTTCACTTTGTATATTTTGCAGTAGACACTAAAAATTGGGCGTATATGCATTGGATATGTTTAATAGACACTTCTAGCTTACATTAACATCGATAATATGAAATCAAAGTACTGAAAGTACTGACGAGCAATGTCTGAACTAGGTTGTAATTATTTTAGAAATATTCTGCTTGTAGAGTTTTATGTGTTGTACCTAATTGTATCTCTTCACTGTCAAATGGTTTCTGAATGTGACCAGAGAGTTTGACATGACTGACCTTTGATATATGTTTTATATGTGTAAGAAAAACCTGGTCAAAGTTCATGGTTGTTAGAGTGGATTTTTTTCCCCATAGGCAAGCCAGAGCTCTACCATTCGACCCAACAAAAATCCTAATCGGATGGCGAGCGGTGGTTACCAGAGCTAATACGCACCTTATCTAGAGCTCTGTAATATTATCCCGATTTGGCAAGATTTGGGGAATTATCTAGATTTGGGTAAATCGTGCTGCTGTTTGTATATGAACCGGATTGCATTATACAAAAGTGTGATATGTACGGGTACTGGTACTGTCCGGAATTGGGTTCATCGCGTATCATAACAGCATATTATAGCGAAGGCATTTACTGTTAATTTGTACTGGGTTGATAAGGGTAATCGATAGGCCATCATGTATACTATACATACGAAGAGAAACAATGATTTTTAGTGGTTAGTTTGTTTCAATTTACATCAAAATTGAATTAATAAACTTGACAGAAAACCCCATTTATTTTCAGCAGAGTGGTTCCCCTTTGAAGGTCACTCGTTATATATATATTCGCTCCAACATCAGTTCGTCCTCAATGCAATGTTGTACTTTCAAATTGCATATCGTAAGATAAATGGGCGGAGTTGTATACAACTGTCAGACACGATGTTAAAATGTTGCGCTTGCATGATCACGGCAGGCAGTGTTCTTACATTGACTGATGCATAATTTTCGGTGCGGACAACAAATATTCAACGCATAACGTAATAAGCTTCTATGATGATCATCTATATCGTCCAGATGCTTTACGCTCGTATTTGGATTCAATAAGCGCCTATCATGATCATATGATCTATATCGCCCCGACGCTTGCACTGCAGGGCCACGCTCGATCGATCGAGAAAGTTCTACCGCACTCCGAGCAATTGACAATTGTGCCATCCCTCTACGGAGTTATTGGTTAAATTAAACAGGATTTTCCGTTTTTCCAGTTCCAAAACAGACGCGACAATTGAGATTTACTTTCGTTTTCAACAAAATAAGGATTGTAACAGCGAGAAAATGGACGCGCCGAAAGGCCCATCTATGGGAATTCTAAGGCGCCAATGGCGCAAATACGCGGTCTCGGCAGAACACTGAGGATAGCGAACCACGGGGGGGGGGGGGGGGGTGGGTGGGTGAGGGGTCGACGATTCAAATAGACCCACATGGTCAAACCCACCCAGTCGAATTACCACCATGGACATAAGTGGGGTTAGGGAATTAGTCTAATATGTGAGACCCAACCAAGCTTCGAAGATACTTTTGACTTGTCGAAGCTGCGAGGGTAATGAAGGAGTCACATGTTGGACTAGGGGGGGAATATTCTTGAATAGCCCAAATACATTTTTGACCCATGTTATGTGCAAAACAGAAGCGCTATACTTTCAAACGAAGAATACCTGTTTTGTTTAAAGTGATGTTTATCGCCGATGATGCGGGTAATACGTCACGATTTTTCTAGATTATTATACAACAGTTCAAAACGATGCCACGCCAGTAACTGAAACAACTCAGGAAATAAGCGTTGCGCATGCGCTAGTATCATTCTTGTTACATATTTCACGCGCTGACTTTTCGGCACACCGTAAATCTGTATATGTATCTTCCAAATAGTCAAACCCCTATTGGGGACAAGACTTCGGGGGACATATAGGCTATAGACCATTCAATTCAGACACTAAACTATTTAGACAGTAAAACTCAGTGGCACAAAAATAATACGCTCATCACCGACACCTGACAACAAACATTCTATGCTTGGATAATGCATCAGTCAATGTAAATCCCGCCCCCCCCCCCACCCCCCCCCCCTCCGGGGGAATAGTGGGGCTTATAATTTCGTTGCTGTTAAAGCCCCGGAGCGGGGGGGGGGGGCGGGTGGGCGGGGATTTACATTGACTGATGCATAAACGTATATAATAATAAGGATACATACCCACACATAACGCAGAAACATATTTTACGTAAAATAACGGACGCCTAATTTAGTAATCACTCCACACGTTTCCAACATCCAAAACAACCGTGTTTTTATTTTACACAATATTAACTAACCTGTCATTACTGTGCATTGATTGACGCGCGTCACTGTCCATATAGTGAAGAAATGTGACTAAGTTACTTTTAAATATTTGAATTATTTGAATTATTCAAATAACTTGCGTATGTTAAAATATTTATTACCTATCGATATCTTATAAAATAGCATATTACTGCACACCAGAAAAAAAATGGCAGTGTACGAATGATCATTTACATCCTTTGAATAACTATATATATATATATATATATGTGTTTAAAAATTATTGTTAGACACTGTGCTTGATCATTCATTCGGACAGTGACGAACGTCACTCACTGCACATTCGTGAGTCATTAGTTAATATTGTGAAAACGAGGGACGCCGCATTTGCACGGCCCTGAAACCACCGGACCTTCACAATAGTGTGATCTAACTATCTCACGATTATTTTACAGCAACGGCATTTTATCACAAAAAATTGGGAATGCTATGCGATGCAATTTTGAAGATGGAACATTCAGAAGAAACAAGTTTTACAATCCATTTATAGTTGGTGAATATATCGCACTTACAACTTGAGATCTGCCTGTTTTTCATGTTGTAAGTGCGATATCTTTATCAATTACGGATGGATTGTAAAACTTGTTTCTTCTGAAAGTTCCATATTCATAATTACATCGCATAGCATTCAGATATTGTTTATAAAATGGATAAAATGTCGTTGTTGTCGAATAATAAACAAATATTAAGCACGAACGTTGACACCGGTCTTTCACGAAAGTTGCCACCGGACAGCTTTACGCCTATTAAACTATTGGGAAGGTCTGGTTGTTCCAGGGCCGTGATTTGATGTTGCAAACGGCATGTGTTGATTTCCTTCACCGTGTTTCTATATATATTACTATAGTAATCATGTTTTCGGATAAGTGGGAGGTTTGCGGCACCGAACTAATCAGGGCACCCCACCCCGCCCCCTGCTACGCCACCCGTTCCAATTCGGCTGAATGCTTGCTGTCGTGTCTTCTCGTGTCTTCAAATATATTGTGCAGTTTGAGCTTGACAGTGATATATGGCCGTTATTTCGTTGGTGAAGTGTTTTTTGTGTTGTTTTTTCTTGTTGTATGTTTGTATTGTACCCCCGCCCAGTTTACTCCCTATTTTGTTGAAGACCGTACACCACCGGTTGTGGAGTGCACATTTACGCCTTAATGAAGACCGTTTCACTTGTGTCATATAGTTCTCTATGGCTGTATTATATTTGTTGGTGGTTATCATGACGTATATACCAATAGAATACATTCAAAATACAGTACTATGAGCTGACATCATAATGATGTGACGTCAACTTTTTGAACGCGCGTGTTTACGAGTGGCATTACATTCAGCCCAAAATGCAGTGAGAATATAAACAATTATTTGCATGAAATCTTATAGAAACGTCTGTAAGCTGGTCAGATTGGATAACGCATATATATAGGCTACTGATTTCAAACACTAATTGTGTGTAACATGGTGAGGAAATACACCACACCAATTAACGTGTTCAGAATACCATGTAGTTTTGACTGCTGTTGGAGCTGATTCCATTGTACATATTGGTGGTGTATTCGTGTCGTAATTATGTTTCACAACCAAACAACAAACTTGATACCAAATGTCACCTAAATGCTGTCACAACGTTATAGAACAAAACTAACAACGATGGCACAACATTGTGACACCGTTACTATTAGCTGTACTGCTTGGAGCCATTTTTCATAAAAAAAATACAAACAACGTTCATCTAATATTGAAGTCCAAATGTTGAGTTAACGTTCTGAACCGAGAAAACTTACATCATTAATTGACCCAAGCATCGTGACAACGACATCGTGACAACGTTGCTATACGACCACTTTTTTCAGAACTTTACAACAACGTTCATGTAAACTTACTCTCATTAAACGGTTGTGTCAATTTTGCGAGTTACGTCTTTGTCACAACCAAATCGCAAATCGTGTATGGAACGTTCCATTCAAGATGTCATGTACTTGTTGCATTCCAACATTACACACATCATTCAAACAACGTGATAACAGCATTACTGTCGGACCATTTATATTTTTTTTTCTCAAATGTACCCAACAACATACTAGTGCATCATGCCAACTTTACTTGTCTATCAGTCGGACGTAGCATTTTCAATATGTTTTATTAAAAGAAACTCAATACAACGTTATTTAGTTAATATCAATGTTGTGAGCCGACCGAAAAAAAATCACAACTTTCCAACAACATCGTGAAAACACATTGTGAGCCAATAACACTTATTTTACGACCTTTATTCACCCTCACCCACCCACAAAAAAACACAACGTTGCTGACACGTTTCATTGACATGTTGTATCAACGTTGTAGTCCAACATACCATGCACTACGTTGATACAACATCGTGATAAGATGCCATTTTTTCGCAACGAAAATCAAAACGACGGTTTATAGAACATTTCTTTCCGGATGTCAGCTACACATTGACATGCAAGACAACGTACACTGTTCAATCAATATGTTCAACGTTTTTCCTTTTCGTTTTACTACATGTACTTGCAAGTTCTACGTAACAACACTTATACCACACCTTGGTGGTAACAATAACATAACGTACGTTAATAGAACGTTGAAGTTAATGTCGTGGCGACGTTACGAGTCGAGCTACCAAAAAACTTATAGACATCCGTAACAAACGTTTAAGTCAAATGTTGTGTCAACGTTGTGATACAACATACTACGAGACATTGACACAACATCGCAGCAACGTGTCTGTATTGCCAATATTTTCACAACCAAACCACAACATTAATAGGACGTTCCATTCCAAACGGTACATACACGTTGCACGTCAACATAGCGCACAACGTTTTAAACAACGTGGTGACTACATTACTGTTCTACCATTGTTTCCTCAACTAAAACACAACGTTAAACAAACGCCAAAACAAATATTATGACAACGTTGGTCTTTAACACAGAGTACGTTAATAACTTAATATAACGTTGAAGTTAATGTTGTGGTAACGTTACGAGCTACCAACAACTTATTATGTGATAATGGACATTGTGACAACGTTTCATGGCAAATGTTATGTCAACGTTGTGATCCAACATATTACGTAACATTGACACAACATCGTAACAACGTATCTGTATTGCCAACATTTTCACAACCAAAACACAACAATAATAGAACGTTCCATTCCAAAGGGTACATACACGTTGCAAGTCAACATAACGCACAACGTTTAAACAACGTGGTGACTACATTACTGTTCTACCATTGTTTCCCTAACTAAAACACAACGTTAAACCAACGTCAAAACAATGATTATGACAACGTTGTGTCTTTAACACAGAGTACGTTAATATAACGTTGAAGTTAATATTGTGGTAACGTTACGAGCTACCGAACAATTACTATGTGACAATGGACATTGTGACCACGTTTCATGACAAATGTTCTGTCAACGTTGTGATCCAACATATTACGTAACATTGACACAACATCGTAACAACGTATCTGTAATTGCCAACTTTTATTTTCACAACCAAAACCACAACATTAATAAAACGTTCCATTCCAAACGGTACATACACGTTCCAAGTCAACATAACGCACAACGTTTAAACAACGTGGGAGACTACATACTGTTCTACCATTGTTTCCCCTAACTAACACACAACGTTAAACCAACGTCAAAACAAAGATTATGACAACGTTGTGTCTTTTAACACAAAGTACGAATTAATAACTTTGAAGTAATGTTTGTGGCAACGTTATGAGCTAACAAAAACTTACTATGTGATAATGGACATCGTGACAACGTTTAATGACAAATGCTGTGTCAACGTTGTGATCCAACATACTACGTAACATTGACACAACATCGTAGCAACGTATCAATATTGCCAACTTTTTCACAACAACCAAACCACAACATTAATAGTACGTTCCATTCCAAACGGTACATACACGTTGCGAGTCAACATAACGCACAACGTTTAAACAACGTGGTGACTACATTACCGTTCTACCATTGTTTCACTAACTAAAACGCAACGTTAAACCAACGTCAAAACAAAGATTATGACAACGTTGTGTCTTTAACACAAAGTACGTTAATATAACGTTGAAGTTAATGTTGTGGCAACGTTACGAGCTACCAAAAACTTACTATGTGACTTTGGACATCGTGACAACGTTTCATGACAAATGTTGTGTCAACGTTGTGATCCAACATACCACGTAACATTGACACAACATCGTAACAACGTATCTGTATTGCCAACATTTTCACAACCAAACCACAACATTAATATAACGTTCAATTCCAAAAGATGAATACACGTTGCAAGTCAACATAAGGCACAGCGTTTATACAATCTGGTGACTACAATACTGTTCTACCATTATTTCACTAACTAAAACACAACGTTAAACTAACGTCAAAACAAAGATTATGACCACGTTGTGTCTTCAACACAAAGTACGTTAATATAACTTTGAAGTTAATGTTGTGGCAACGTTATGAGGTAATAAAAACTTACTATGTGATAATGGACATCGTGACAACGTTTAATGACAAATGCTGTGTCAACGTTGTGATCCAACATACTACGTAACATTGACACAACATCGTAGCAACGTATCAATATTGCCAACTTTTTCACAACCAAACCACAACATTAATAGTACGTTCCATTCCAAACGGTACATACACGTTGCGAGTCAACATAACGCACAACGTTTAAACAACGTGGTGACTACATTACTGTTCTACCATTGTTTCACTAACTAAAACGCAACGTTAAACCAACGTCAAAACAATGATTATGACAACGTTGTGTCTTTAACACAAAGTACGTTAATATAACGTTGAAGTTAATGTTGTGGCAACGTTACGAGCTACCAAAAACTTACTATGTGACTTTGGACATCGTGACAACGTTTCATGACAAATGTTGTGTCAACGTTGTGATCCAACATACCACGTAACATTGACACAACATCGTAACAACGTATCTGTATTGCCAACATTTTCACAACCAAACCACAACATTATTATAACGTTCAATTCCAAACGGTGCATACACGTTGCATGTCAACATAACGCACAACGTTTTAAACAACGTCGTGACTACATTACTATTTTTACCTAACTAAAACACAACGTTAAACCAACGTCAAAACAAAGATTAATGACAACGTTGTGTTGCAACGATCTTCAATGTTAACACAACGCCGTCACAACGTTACGATCAGCACCTGACGAAACACGTAGAACAACGTTAAATCAAATGGTCTGTCAAGTTGTCCGACCTACATTTCAACATTGCAAAAACGTCCGTCACAACGTTACGATCACACCTGACTGAAACACAACGTAGAAGCAACGTTAAATGCAAATGGTCTGTCAACGTTGTGTTCCGACCTACATTTCAACATTGCAAAAACGTCGTCACAACGTTCCATTAGGACATAACGTATACCAACCAAACCACAACGTTGTACTTACGTAAGTTGTTAGCTGGGAAGTTTAAAAGGCTGTCCTGTGTATCAGGTTTCCCGATTATGTTTTCTACTAAGAGCATACTTATGCTCCTGGTGTCGATTTCCTTTAGATCTGTATCCAATGCACATACTCTCTTTCTCCCTGTTTTGGGGTGTGCAATTCCATGGAATGTATGCAAAACATATACCATTCTCATTGTTCAGTTCGCCCTGTTATGCAGTGGTCACACAAAATGCAACCGCCGTACGGCTTTGCAGGCTGCAGTAACATTACGGCGACCGAATACCCATCGTACAATTTGTGATATCGAATTCCGTGAGTTAACCACAAGAAAACCGCACCCTCATGGCGACCCCAAGGCAACCTCGAAGTGACCGCACGATGTTCTAAATAACGTGCAGCTGCCGTGCAGTGACTGTAGGGCTGTTTTCCAGGCACCCGAGACAAAGTCAAACCGCGGGTTACCTCACGGTCATCACCAGGTAACCCCCTGACCACCAACTCTATGGTTGCCGTTAGAAAATCGTACGGCAGCCCTAAATTCACTACACGGCCGCCGCACGGTATTTAGAACAGTGTACGACCACCTCACGGATGCCGCAAGACCACGATGCGGTGGCCGTTCAATGTATCGCTCTCCTACAGGAGGAAATGAAGATTATTATTGACTTTAGGGCTGCCGAATGATTTCCTAACCACACGAAACTGCGGGTCACCTGACGGTCATCGCAAGGTTACACAACGGCCAGCGCACGGTTATGGTAATTCTGCGGCTTACGGACGCCGCAAGTCATGTGCGGCCAAGACATTAGCGAGAGGACCCGGACTGGCTGATGTTTTTTTGTCACCTGAAGTACATACAGACATACCTACATGTATCAGATAAAAGCTTGAACGTGTGTTTGTATGGGCCTGTTTTAAAAGAGATCGACCAATAATATTCATAGATATACAGGTGCATTAACATGCATTTGCAATGGGTTTTGTTCTTCTGGTAGTCGTATTCGTCCATTAGCATATATCTCTTGACCTTGTCGTCTTACTACGTGGTATTCTAGACCGGTGGCCCCACAGGAGCATGTTCGGACATGAGACTCGGACTCCGTATTTGGACGTTGAATTGTACACATTTGATAATAGTACAAGTAAAGGATTTTGCGAAATTAATTTTTCTAGGACGTTTGAACATCGTGAATTATTTCTCAAACACTGACTTGCACATTGGATTCCTGCGCATGCGCATTCCATGAGCGCCAAATTGGAAGAGGTACACGTGAAATGTCATTCAGGTCTTGGGAACCAGTGAACTGGTCTAAGTTCTGTTCATCCTTTTTTACGGTTTTTTACGGTTTTCACGATATCAATTGGATTCAAGAATGAGCTCATTCACCGACTTGTTTAAACTACCAATAAACTACCAATAAATGATTTCTGACTGTACTGTGCACACCTGCGAAGGGGGGGGGGGGGGGGGGGTGCACTATACATGTCAAACTATATTTGTCAGTAAGCGAGAGCTTACGGAATACCCCCCCCCCCACCCCGATTGAACCCTGACCACCACTGAATCCAGCAATCAAGTTTTAACAACAGTGACCTTGACATTGGACGGCAAACTCCATATGCTATAGGTGTCTTGCGTCATTGAGATTATTGCACATGTGAAGATTTTCACGGAGACCGGAGGCACAAAACTCTGTACTGGACAAAATTTCCCACACCCCCCCCCCCCCCCCCCCCCCAAAACCCACCCACCCCCCCCCCCCCCCCGTTTGTTTAACCCTGACCACCACTGAACCCAAAAATCTAGTTTTAGCAACAGTGACCGTGACGGACGGACAAACCCTTATTCAATATGTGTCTCTTCGTCATTGATCAATACGCATGAGAAGTTTCACGAAGACCGGCGGCACAGAACTCATGTTATCGTTCGGAAACCAAAATGTTACACGAATATCAATATATTTTTAATAACAGTGACCTTGACCTTGGTGGGACGAAACCCATATCCAATATGTGTCTTGCCACCATTGATATCAATGCACATGTGAAGTTTCATGAAGATCGGACACATATAACTCAAGTTATCGTGCGGAAACGAAAATGTTACGAACAAACGGACGGACGGAAGGACGGACGGACGAACGAACACGATTAAACCAGTATACCTCCACAACTATCGTTGCGGGCGTATAAAAAAGAATCCTACAATAAAGGTAATCAATGAATAATGTATGGATAAAACAGCATACGCATTTATCATCAAACATTCGTGATTACAGTCAAATGGAAATCAGATACACTTGCGCTCACATGCATGAACTACGGTATACTAGCAAGTCTTCATAGCTATGGTTGTTACTGCTGATCGGGAATTACGCACTCAAGGCGCTCAAATAGCACAGAGCTGAGTATTAGCGAAAAAGAACGCCATCCTGTGAAACACTGAAACATCCACCAGTCAAATGGAACAAGATTCACCAACGTCTACCCACAGTTTGCATTCCCTGACCGCATGTTGAAAAATGAAGAAAAAAATATATTTCAATTTGAAGCTCATTATAGTGAGAATGTAGAAAAAGGTTTAACAGCAGTACTTTTTCACATCCATGTTTTATTGAGCAGCACAACATCGCACAAAATACGTATTTTCTGACCAGCTCTGTTTTATTTTGTCCGACAATGGTTAAATTCCAAGAAAAACATCACTTCAACGTTCAAATCTCAGCCGTTGTCAAGTTATCACCATTGCAATAACGAAACTTGAGCTGCCAATTCAGGTCGACAAGAAAGTGTCTACATGACGTAATCAACAGCAAGTCACAATATAGCTAAATACGCTGATAAATTGGCCATCTATGTGCTGTTTCCGTGGTAACATGTGTAAAAACATTGTTTCCACATATCCGATACTTATATTCGCCCAATTCGCTCTTTTCGGTCGTAAGACAACTGACTTTTATTCACTTTTACATAGAACGTGATTTACAGCCGTGTTCACTCTGATACAAATTTCAAATGGACATGGATATTGTGAAATTATTTATATACAATTTGAGTTTTGTCTCGAAAAGAGCGAATTCGGAATATGTAAGTATCAGGATACGAGGTATGTCGAAACAATGTTTTTACACATGTTACCACGAAAACAGCACATAGATGCCCAATTTATCAGCGTATTTGGTGTATATTGCGACTTGCTATTGATGACGTCATGTAGACACTTTCTTGTCGACCTAAATTGGCAGCTCAATTTTCGTTATTGCAACTTGAAATAATTATCAATAACTTGAAAACGGCTGGGATTTGAACGTGAAAGTGATGTTGTTTTTTGGAATTTAACCATTTTCGGACAAGATAAAACAAGAGCTGGTCTGAAAATATGTGTTTTGGGCGATGTTGCACTTCCTAATAAAACACGGGGTGAAAGTACTGTTGTTGATCTTTCTTTACATTCTCACTATAATGAGCTTCAAATTGAAAACGATTTTTTTTTTGCATTTCCTACATTATTCAACTACCCATGTCCGGGAATGCAACCTGTGCGGCTAAACTGCACTCACTGCGCATTCGCGATCACGTAAACACAACATACATATTTATCATCAAATATTCGTGATTACAGTCAAATATAAATCAGATACACTTGCGCTCACATGTATGAATTACGGTATACTAGCAAGTCTGTATAGCTATGGTTGTTATTGCTGATCGGGAACTACGCACTCAAAGCGCGAAAAATAACGCCATCCTGCATACCGCTGATATGTTCATATCCAAAAGTCCAATGGAACAAGATTTACCAAAGTCTACCCTGCGCTCACTGCGCATTTGCGATGACGTAAACACAACATACATATTTATCATCAAACATTCGTGACTACAGTCAAATGGAAATCAGATACACTTGCGCTCACATGTATGAATTACGGTATACTAGCAAGTCTGTATAGCTATGGTTGTTATTGCTGATCGGGAACTACGCACTCAAAGCGCGAAAAATAACGCCATCCTGCATACCGCTGATATGTTCATATCCAAAAGTCCAATGGAACAAGATTTAACAAAGTCTACCCTGCGCTCACTGCGCATTTGCGATGACGTAAACACAACATCATATTTATCATCAAACTTCGTGACTACAGTCAAAATGGAAATCAGATACACTTGCGCTCACATGTATGAATTTACGGTATACTAGCAAGTCTGTATAGCTATGGTTGTTATTGCTGATCGGGAACTACGCACTCAAAGCGCGAAAAAATAACGCCATCCTGCATACCGCTGATATGTTCATATCCAAAAGTCCAATGGAACAAGATTTACCAAAGTCTACCCTGCGCTCACTGCGCATTTGCGATGACGTAAACACAACATACATATTTATCATCAAACATTCGTGACTACAGTCAAATGGAAATCAGATACACTTGCGCTCACATGTATGAATTACGGTATACTAGCAAGTCTGTATAGCTATGGTTGTTATTGCTGATCGGGAACTACGCACTCAAAGCGCGAAAAATAACGCCATCCTGCATACCGCTGATATGTTCATATCCAAAAGTCCAATGGAACAAGATTTACCAAAGTCTACCCTGCGCTCACTGCGCATTTGCGATGACGTAAACACAACATGCATATTTATCATCAAACATTCGTGACTACAGTCAAATGGAAATCAGATACACTTGCGCTCACATGTATGAATTACGGTATACTAGCAAGTCTATAGCTATGGTTGTTATTGCTGATCGGGAACTACGCACTCAAAGCGCGAAAAATAACGCCATCCTGCATACCGCTGATATGTTCATATCGAAAAGTCCAATGGAACAAGATTTACCAAAGCTACCCTGCGCTCACTGCGCCATTTGCGATGACGTAAACACAACATACATATTTATCATCAAACATTCGTGACTACAATCAAATGGAAATCAGATACACTTGCGCTCACATGTATGAATTACGGTATACTAGCAAGTCTTCATAGCTATGGTTGTTATTGCATATCGGGAATTACGCACTCAAAGCGCTGACATAGCATAGTCCTGAGCATTACGCGAAAAAGAACGCCAACCTTTAGAACGCTAATATTGTTTCACCGAAAATCCACAAGTCCAATTGAACAAGATTTACCATAGTCCATCCACCTCGCGCTCACTGCGCATTCGTGATGGGGTGGCCGTCAAGAACGAGTGTTGAACGGTAACAGTCTGGAAAACAAATGTGGAATACTTGTTTCTTCAGTGAAGAGAACTGCACCGGCCCATAGTTCAGTGAAACAATGCTTAGCCCATTTATTTTGCACCAACTGTACAATACAAGATGACAGCGAAAATGGACACCGATATTTAGTAGCCATGTGCAATTTTTGTTCAAATAAAACATAATATTTGTAAATAAATAGCATTATTTATTTACTTTTATTAATAATGTATAGTCCTATTTTTAATTATAATGCCGAGTTTACTTCAGTCATGCTAGAAGGTGTTGACAAATATGCAACGTGGCGCCGAAATATGTACATACTATAGTAATACAACGTTACTGTTTTTACTATAAGTTCATAAATGCTCAATACAGAATGTTATTTTGTATAAAACAGGAATTACATAGTGATAATCCAACATAACCGTCAATGATGGTTGGTTTGCAACTGTAACGACATGCATGTATGACAGTCATTCTTGGCCGCCATATTGAATTACCATTATCTTATTTTCGGAAGTTCTATAAATGGTCGTGTGCACATAGGAAGTTATACACAAAACAATAAGTAATTTTGGGCACCATATTAAATTGACCAAGACCCTCAAGTGCGACTCAACTAAACCTGGCAATTTATACATTGTGATACTCGTATTTATAAATTACGTCCGACTCAGTATAAATGTTATTTATATGCAATGATTATAAAATCGCATTTGGCTGCTAACTATTGGTGCCTATCTTTGCGTCCATGTTGAATCGACGGTTAGCGCAAACTTATTAGTCTGAACTTTCTTTCATCGTATTAAGAAGCGTTCAAGTTACCGTTTCTGAAGAGAAAACTCTACAATTATTGTCCAGGTTGTTAATGTTGTTAGATGAACAACGTCTACTTTGGCGGCCATGTAGAGCTGCAAAGTTGCAACAATGTTGACGTTTTTACACGTGATCCATGTACTAAGGAATGTTTCACTGCAATTATGTTCTATGCTACATGGGAACGCATTTATGTGTCAAATGTGAACGATTGTTCAACACATCTAGTATAGTACTGGGTCAAGTGCAGCACGATTTTCAATGATTTGCTGAAACTTTGTCGGCGAAGCTCTCGTGATCGCACAGTATATTGAATATATTGCAATCCATTTGCTTGGCCACCGCTTCCGTTCCTGGAATCTGGTAATGTTTGTCTGTGTAGGTGTGTACATAAATACACTTTGATTTCAGGGCACTGTTCTGTAGTTGGTCCCTTCATCTCCATAATTGTCTACAAAGAGCTCCTTCGAGCGTTTCAAGTGTCACGTCTTTCCAATAGTTATGTGGGACATATTTCCGTATTGGCATGTATGGGGTCTTGTCGAACTCATCTTCTACGTCCAACACGGGCTCATAGTGATCACCGTTGCGATGCCATATGTATATGAAACTATCTGAAATAGAATCAATAGGCGTATACTCAATCCACTTATACGAGCCATCTTCACCGGATTTACAATATACGAAAACATTTGTATTGAGCATTGTTGCCAATGCCCTTATCTCTACGTCGGTTCCCCACCGCCCGTCATCCCACATTCTGCTGATGTTTAAGTATGTTGTTAATGACTCATCGACATAATCTTCGAAAATATTGCACTATGTCTTATCATGAAAATCTATAATCCGCTGTCGTATTTCGGCATAATATGTCTGTACTCCGAATATGAGATAACTAAATCGCTCTGAACAACAGTTCCCGTCCCCCCATCATGCGTGCAACGTTCACTGGTCTGGCATCGCGACTCACTGGTCTAGATCTAATACGTTTATGATGGTTCTTTACTGCTTTTCCAAACATACTAGACTTATCATCCTGCCATGTTCTTTCTACAGGGTAGAACAATATGTTGTCGTTGGTCTCGACTTTAAGAAGTGTGATATCATCAGACATGGCTTCGGGTTCGTATTTCCGTATTTTTTTGAGGGGAAGGGAACGGTCACTTTTATTTTGGTCACTTATACCTGTAGTTTGTTTCGAGTGCTCGTGACTTTTCTCGTTTTCTGCACGAGTCTGTTTCAGTTCCGTGTGTCCAACTTCATTTGCATCTTGATTGTCCTTATTAGATTCAGTAGTGTTTGCTGGTTTCTTTGCATCGTTAGCACTTCGATTCTCACATGGTTCATTCATTTCAAGCTCGTCTTCTTTCACGTCATTTGTGTTATTTGTCGAGGCGTTCAAACTTTCTTTTTTACTCTCTTGATTTGAATCATTTCTACCGTACGCCTTCAATCTGTTGCCGTTTACAGCTACTTTATTACCGTTCAGTCGGTAACAATCATTGTCTAGTACTGTTTGAACGATATGCGGTCCCGACCACAGCGGATTCAGTTTCCCACCCTTTCTTGTCAGCTTCCGCGTATTATGAAGCAATACCTCATCACCTATATTGAATATGGGGATTTTGTTATTTTCGAATCATAATGCTTCTTTTGTTTTGCCTGTCCTTTCTTAATTTTTTGTGCTGCATCTTCTCGATAGTCTTTCAATTTCAGAAAACGCGTTTACTCGTTCGTTATTACATGCCATTGGCAGCTCCAACTCTATGGGTAGACGTGCTTTTCCTACCATAAACGAGGAAAAACGGATCCTGTTTTGTGGTACTGTGTTCGGCAGTTTCATATAAGCAAATAATACATACGGTAACTTTGAATCCCAGTCATTGCAATTTTCGTTAACGTAGCTGACAAGCATGCTTGAAAGTGTTCGGTTGAAGCGTTCTGTGTGTCCGCCTGTTTGCGGATGATATGGTGACGCGACGTTCTGTTGTATCCCCATATTCTTACAAAACATTTCATTTAGTTGATTACAAAATTCCCGCCCCTGGTCCGTAATCAGAGTGTCTGGCATCCCATGTGTACATACGAATTTTATGAACGGTTTCAAAATCGTTTCAGCTTTCTTATCTGGAACAGCTTCCGCGTCGACCCATTTCGTTAGATACTCGGTGAATACCAAGATGTACTTGTTTCCTGGAACAAATTGAAAACAATGTAACCATACTAAAGCAAATCTAGCTGTGGTATCTACGGTGGCATATAGGTGACATTTCCAACATACATTTTATCTCGTGGCCACGACTTACTAACTCGTGGCCACGAATTACTAACTCGTGGCCACGACTTAGTATGTCGTGGCCACGACTTACTAACTTGTGGCCACGACTTAGCTATGTCGTGGCCACGAGTTACTAAGTCGTGGCCACGAGATACTATATCCCCGGCTACCGCCATGACACAGCAACCAACTTTAGCAAAAGAAATCAAGAAATCCAACCTTGACCTTGGACATGAAGGCATACAGAATTTAATGTGAATAATAGATGGAAAGTATACAAGTTTTAAAGTACAATCAAACACAATGCAAGGTTATGGAAATGTTTGGTACTTAAAAAACTTGAACCCAATTATTGCAAAAAAATCTAAGTAATACGACCTTGACATTGGGCATGAATGCCCCATATGGGCTTCATAATGAAGATATGGACGAGGCTTAGAAGTAAAGAACAGTATATTATATACCTAAACCAGTTAAAGCAAATATTTTGAAAACTTTGCGGCAAATTTATAAGTAATTTAACCTTGGGCATATAGCCCCCAGCAGAACTGCTACATAATGAAAATATGGATGATGGCTCAGAAGTAAACAAATGTTCAAGTGAATCTGACTTGAGATAAAAACTATATGCACTACCTAAAAACTTCAAAGCAAATATTTCAAAAACTTTAAGGCACATTTCTAAGTAGTTTTAACATTGGACCTTGTGCATGAAGGCGCATGGGCGTGATATAGAATGAAACTATGGATGATGATAAAGAAGTCTATCAATAAGTTTAAAGTCGATGCGACTTATGGTTACATAGATCATTGGTACCAGAAAACTAGAGCAAATGGGACGGACTGAATAGCGAAAACTACATACCCCTCGGCATACTTTGTAGCGGGGGGGATTTACTTTGTATGCCGGGGGTATAATAAATGGCACCAACGTGAATGTGGTGAAATCAAACACGGTGGTCACTGTTTATTTTACTTCCTACAAACTAGATACCATACTTGTATGCCGGGGGTAATAATAAATGGCACCAACGTGTGAGATATGTGGTGAAATCAAACACGGTGGTCACTGGTTTATTTTACTTCCTACAAACTAGATACATCCATACTTTGTATGCCGGGGTATAATAAATGGCACCAACGTGTAGATAGTGGTGAAATCAAACACGGTGGTCACTGTTTATTTTACTTCCTACAAACTAGATACATGTCTCGGAAACACATGTATTCAATTGATAACACAATACATGTCTTTTTCCAAGCAATTTTATGGAACAAAATCGATGAAAAGTAAAATTTATTAATTGTCCTGATGTTAAGGCAATGATGCAGTTATATCTAGCATAATTATTTGGTTTTGTGTGATTCGGGAGTGAATTATATTCATAGCAGAGCCTTACTTTAGACTGTAACTTTTGAAATATTCAAATAATTGAACTTTTTGTCTGACCTTTTGCTGTTATTTTACAGTGATTTAAATATAAAAGTTCTTTGTTACTAATGCATATTGGAACATATGATATAAAAAGTACTGTGTATGCAACCAGTATAATAAATAAACAAACACAACTTATTGCAGCCATCTCGAACTGATGATGGGATGCAATATATGATTTAAAAAAATAAAGATCAAATGTACACGATTTGTGTTACACTACTGACATGTTATCCCAAATGATAAAATTAGTTGGTATTTTACATGCATGTGCAAACCCTATGTTAAGTAGTTTAGCACTCATGTATGTTAACTTGAACCTAAAATGAGTAGTGACCATATTTACCATACTTGCCAGGAGTGTAACATTTTATATCATATGTAATACTTTTTGAACATATGGCCTACATCTGATTTTTTTTTTCGATTTTTTCAGACTGCCCTGGACTGGGTATTGTAGAAATACATTCCGCAAACCAATTCCCCCACCACTGCTGTGTACAATTGGTCTGTCACCCATAGCCAAAATATGAATATCCGGAGTGTAACGCAATGAATTTACACAAGACAACCCTAGATACACATATGTTTGATAATATATTATGTGTGTACATCCACAACACATATATATATATATATATATATATCAAGAGTTACCATACTGACTGATTTCTCTACCAAGTTTGTCTTTTTAGTGTTTTTTTTTTTTTTTTTTTTTCTTTTATGAAAAACGAAATCAATTAAATGGTGCGGATCAGCCATATATACTACATTTAACCAAGAAAATAAATCGCAGAATACCACTAAGGAATAATAACAGCAGATATGGTACTCTGATATACATATTACACTCTTGAGTACATTTCTGGACAGTGATGTCAACAGCGTTACACTCCTGACATACAAGGCAATCTGGGTGTCCATTTCCGCTCAGTACGTTCAAAGCCCGTATACCAGCATTCCAAGACGACTTTTGAATGTAATCTGACTAAAAGGACATTCGACAAAGTATTAAGGTATGTTCTGTTCATTGTTGTTAAGTTTTTGTTCAATGATATGTCTTTTATGGAATGTGGAAATGTAGCTATCAAATATCCAAAAATCCAAGATGGCCGTCATTTCACGAATACTTTTGTCACCTGACTGTATGATCATGGACAGCATGGATACAAACATATTTTTACAACAGACTGATATAACAGCAGTGGCGGAATTGTTGCGGGATGTTTGTTTCTACAATCCCCAGTCCAGAGCAGATGTGATCAAATACATTACGCAAACACGTCTTATTTGGAATTAATAAATCACTGAACTACTTTCGGCAAGGGAGATAATCAATATCACGCGAACTATTTTCATACGAGCCAAGCGGATTGTTCTGTTTATGATTAGGATATATAGTTTTAAGCTATCTCCTGTGATATATAATGATACATTACTTTGTTATGTTATGGGTACTAATACATGTTGTTTCAATAGCGTATCTCTGTAACGGTATTGTTGTAGATGGAGTTGCAAATAATTGAATAATTATTACGTTCAAATGGTGGCGTAATACTGATAGCACTTCTGTATAACTGTGATTGTCATAAATGGCGCAACAGTCGTGAGGTTAAGGTCGCCGAACTTCAATATGAATTAATTACCAGATTCCCGAAAGGGTCGGGGGTTCAAACCTCGAAGTGGTATAAAAAAAAATCTCCATATATATTATTTTTGTGATTTTAATATTTTTTAATATTTTATTTTCACAATTTTATGATTTTAATAAAAATACCTATAAATTGATAGAAACTTACCAACAATGAAAGTGTCTGTCTTTAAGTAATATATACACAGACAGTTTGTTACTGTTTTTTTAAGTTTAAGTAATATATACACAGACAGATTGTTACTGTTTTTTTAAGTTTGAGGTACTGTCTATACTGTCTATACCATATAATGTTTTACTGTCCCAAAATCTTTTTTTTTGGGCTGTCACAATTAATTAATTTTCGGACAGCAAACATTTTTTTATGAATTTGAAATAATTATTGTCTTCCATCTGCTCACAACACTGTTCGAACTGCGCCTGTGGCTACCACGACCAGAATTCACTGGCCGCAAACACAGTAGCCATCGGCGTCTATTTATTAAATTATTATTTTGTATTTTATTTGAATTCCGCGTGAACGCTGCATTTTGTGTCAACACCATTTACAGAAAATATTGGTGATTTTCTAAACGAATATCGGAGAAATGCGGCTATATATTTTGTCAATTTTCAACACCATTTACGGAAAAAAATTACTGATTTTTTAAAACAATATCGGCACAACTAAATACGGTGATAGAATTTTTGTCAACTTTTCAACACCATTTACGGAAAATATTACTGATTTTCTAAAAACAATATCGGCGAAGGTGTACTGAACTACTCTTTATTTTAAATAACCAGCCGTCTAATAGATCTGTGTATAATCGAGAGTATATCGTTAATTGGCATGTTGTCTCCGACAGTGAGGTGTTGCGGCACACATCAAAACGACACGTCAATTTCAAAACATTGCCTAAGGGTCACAGCTGTGTGGTGTCATCAGATCAACACCTCGTCACACACAACTACGCATTATCGATTTTTTTCCCACACAAAGCGACGTGTATTTACAACTAGATCTGTGTAATGTGTCGGGTGTAGCCAAAGACCATACATAAATTCGTAATTAGTCACAGATGTAGCCTTAAAATATAATCGATTTCCTTAAATTACGTCCGCATGTTGACAGATATTTCAGAGCAGACGTCATCGTAATTTGCCGTTATTTATTTCCAAAATTAACCATATATTCTGTAAATGGCGTTGAAAGTTGACAATAAATTAAGACCAGATCAGTACGTTAAATCGCTATCGACGACAACTGACGATCCGATGAGAGAGTAATACCGTTTAAGCGTATCCATTTGAAATATACATCGTTATTTTTCATGACTTTTCGTAGTTTTTACCGAGAAATTCAAACCGTTTCCAATTATTGGGGAACATAATATCATGATTAGCACATCGTTTCACTAAGCGGGGTCTACTCAGGAAAATGGGATCACACGGTCTATTGTTTACACTGGATTAATGGCGGCCTCCATGAGGTCTCAGGTAAATCTTATTTTTCAATAATACGACTGTGGTTTCTTCCTTTTATTTTAGTGATTAACCATGTTCCAGCCGTTAACACTTATTTAGCAACATTACTTAATATGTAGTTAGTCTGAACATTCTGCAGAGAAATCTGAATTGGACGGAATCGAGCGTTGTTTAAACTTAGTCCGGTTCATATGCACAGGTCAAAATATGAACTGAAAATGGCGCTTTGTGTGACAGAAATCCGTACGCGGACGAATAAAAAAAATATTTTGTTATAAATATCACATACAGCGAAACAGCGGCATTAATGTTTAATAGTGATATACTTATGAATAATATACGATACTATGGTTTATACTCCAGCACTATGTTTTTAGGCTGTGTGATTTGCCTCAATATAAACTGGATTAATTAATACTTATATTCATGCGCTTCATGACAACATCATTACATTTAAAATATACAAATATTACTTAAAGGGGTACCGATATGATACATTTTAATAATATAAATATTGAAAATACACATTACAATCGCTTACAACATAAGTTATTGATTGAAAATAGTCACTGCATCGTGACCTATTTGACCGCATTACCTATTGCGCGGCAACCTCACCAAACCCGCTGTTTACATAGGTAACCGGGGGTTTGGTGAGGTAGGCTCGCTAATACAATGTTTGCGTAATGTATAAAGAAAATCAGCTTTAAACCATGCATGCATTGCAACATTATTAGACACATGGAATGTTACACTTCCGGCTTTCACGGTTGCACAGGTATCAACCATATCGCACGTTTGCCAGTATGGTAAATATGGTCGGTGCTGATTTTATGTTGAAGTTGACATGCATTTGTACTAAACCACTCACTATATGGTCTGCACATGCCTAGAGAATACCAACTAATGCAATCATAATTTGTATACTGCTATATTGCTAGAAATAGCACAACTATGTAGCCCTCTTTCTCAGAACATCAACTTTGTGCATTATTACAGGGCAGAACTTTTCTTTTTTAATCAAAATATGCCATACAAATACAAACAAAAATAATATTTCCCAGTATTTCCCATATTTCCCACTTTGGAGAGTTTTTCCCGGGTCGGGAAATACCGGTATTTACCGCCGGGAACGATATTTCCGGCCATTCGGGTCAGTTTTTCAATGTGAAATATCTGACCCGGGTCAGTTTATTTTCAACGTGGAAATGTTACCCTGGTTGGGTCGGTTTTTTTCAACATTGCAAATTGACCCTGAACTGAACGCTTGGGCTCCTGTTGCACGAGAGAGGGCTGTATTGCCTTTATTTATTTTATATAATTCATGCAAGTTACAGACATTATGTACTTATTACCGTGATCTGATATAGAGGGTTGACACGACAATGAGGGAAGCATATGTGATATGTGGGTCCTTGTTTTGTTTGGCTTGGCTTTGTAGTTGGGCCGCTGGAAGGCTTTCAAGTTACGAAAATACATCATTCGTAACAATGTATCGTCTCTACAGTAGTACTGAATAGTTACAATGTACACATACACAAATACGCAGAACAGATATACACAACATACCATCTTCGGATTCCTCTAATGGTCCAATCAGATCCATTCCAATCTTGGAGATCTACAGACATGTACGCCGGGATGAAGTTGTCCTTAGTCGATTGCGCATTGGACATACACGACTAACGCATTCGTATATGCTCAAAGGTGAGCCGCGTCCATGGTGTATTCCATGCCACAGCGCATTTACCGTGCAACACATCCTACTGGACTGTATCGATTTTGCCGATATTCGAGGCAAACACTTCAATGTTACTTCACTTGCGGAGCTATTTCAGGTGGAGAACATTGAAGGTTTGCTTCACTTTCTACATGAAACTAACTTGTATCGGAAAATTTAATTTTATCATTGTATACATGTTTCTCATTATTATACTTTTATAATTCTATACACGTTGTTCATTTATATTATTTATCATATTAATATTTTTACCTTATCATCTGATTGATTATCACATGTAACATACTATTTTACTATTCTTTTTATTCTTCATCTACATTGCTTGGCCCTAAATGATACTCTTTTGTGTTGATGGGCCGTTAAGCACCATTCCATTCCAATCTTGGAGAACGCGACATTAGATACGGGAATAGGATGTAGTGGCTTCTTCGCCTTTTTAAGGGAACCCTTAATCTGACAGGCATCACAGACTTCTACGAACTTCCGAACCTTGTTGAACAGTCCTTTACAATAGTATCGCTCATTTATCTTCACGTACCTGGAAGATACAGATAATATATCACACTTGTAATTATGTATTATGCTGATTAACGGTGTTCATCTGCGGTGCAGGCTTGTTTGGTCCCCTCCAAAAGAATACTGGTCGATGGGACATCAAACGCTGACTGGGAAAGGCGCGATAAATGAGAATATATACTGGTTGTAGTGGTGCAGTGGGCGTGTGTATATAAACGAACGCGGAGATATAGTCTAGTAGGAAATATAGGTCCCCATGCACCCCATGGATATATTGTTCTAACTTACATTTTTGTAATCCTTATTGTATGTAGTAAGAAAATTTTGATGTTCCCAGTCTGAAATATTGTCCCATGGGGTCGCACGGCGGCCATTTTATCGGCCATCTTGGATTTCGACAGCAATTAACGTGATAAAATAAACCAGTCTAATTTTGGACATAGCCATCGTAAAAAGATAAATGACACCATTATTTGGCATGACTTTTGCATGCTAAATCGATTGGGAAGGTTATTGTACTGATTTAACCATGTTGTGCACAATAAATCCAAAATGGCCGCCAAAATATGTATAAAATAACAGTTTGCATGTACATATGCTTCAAATATTGTTGTGTGATGATTTAATGCTTGGAATGAAGTTATATACATATCCTCCATATATTTTGACTTTTATACATTAGTATATATATCTGGTAAAAAATCAAAAAGGCCGCCAAAATATCGTTAATTTTCAATGTTGGTATATTTCCGACCATGCGTTACATTAGAATATCATTATAATATGTTTTATTGTGACATCGTACAAAGACAAATGACGCCGTTTGCATGCCAAATTTATTGAGAAGGTTATTTACCTGATTTAACCATGAAGGGGCACAATAAATTCAAAATGGCCGCCAAAATCTATATAAAATAACTGTTTACATGCTACATTACTCTTCAAATAGTGTTGTGTGATGCTTTAAATGCTTAGAATAAAGTGATATACATACCCTCCATATATTTTGAATTTTTTATATTATATATGTCTCGTTAAAAAAATCAATATGGCCGCCAAAATGTCGTTAATTTTCACTGTTGGTATATTTCCGGCCATTATAGTCTACACTAACTCCAGATACTACGTGCCGTATGTTTGTCTGTCTTTATGCATGCTTCTTAAATATGAAAATATCGATTGTGAATAATGTACAAATATTCATATATTTGGAGACACGGGTCAACAGAAGTCAGGCTGCTATGTCAGTTATCCATTTTAATGTTGATTTCATATGAATCATACATTACTGAGTAGCTGTCTTAATTGTAATATATCACATCGAGCATCAAAAATGGCTGGCGAAAGAACATCATCCGGAAATCTATAAAAGATATCGGGATTTTGTTAGCATATTAATAATAAGGCCTTATTATCGTATGACTAGGCTATCTGACATAGCATGAAGCCATCCATCTATCGGATCGTGGTCTAAGACAATGGGTTAGGGTTAGAACACAATGGAACTTAATCCGTACCTCGTAAGCCTATTGTGTCTTACGGGGTATTTCCTTTG
>CM055276.1:34782729-34811776 GCA_029237695.1 Conchocele bisecta | reverse complement strand
GTTAAAAGTGGGGGGGCCTGGCCTGGCCCCTCCCCCCAATATTAAGATGAACGCTTTTTTTTTTTTTTTTGCTTGTCAATAAAATAATAAATTCACTTTTACCAACTTGCCCCCCCCCCCCCCCCCTCCCCCCCCCCCCCCCCCCCCAATAATTGAAACGCTCCTACGCCTATGCCTTATACACTACTTTGTGTGCTATGGTATACCAATTATCTGTATATTGAAAAGGTCTAAAAACTGATGCATTTGACCACAGGGTATATTTTCAACGTTGATAATTGACCCGGGTCAGTTTTAACTGAGGGTCAATATTTCACGTGGTGTCACCATTTAACCCCTTAGTGACCCGGGGTCCGTTTTCAACGGCGGGTCATTTTTTCAACGAGGTCAAAATTTAATGTTACACCGGCCGGTTAAACTGTTTAATTACGTGCTAGAACATGTGAATGAAATTGTAGAACCCTAGTAATGAATAATTCAACAAAATATGAAACGGAAAAAATCAGTATTTAATACAATTACTCGCGGCTGTATCCCGGCTCTTGATGTAGGAAATGGTCCAGGAATGGTTGCCGATGCTGGATTCAATACGACATTGGACGTGGTAGTGTCAACATAGACCGGGTACCAGTGTGAATCACAGGGTGACCGAACATCCCTAAATTGACCCTAACTCCTGATACAATTGTCCGATTTTGATAATTCTTGTACCAAAATGCTTAGCTTTTCAATATCTTTTCAATGGTATATGGAAAGACAATGTACTTGAATGTTTTGGAAAAATGTCTGTCATGGTTACGGCATTGTAATGGTATTTTCATGCTCTTTCCAATGATTGTGAATAGAAAACATAGCGTTGTTAAGAAATAGACAACCAACCGTTGACATATATGTAATGTTCATTCGGGCATCCTCGGTCGCCTTCGTTGCTATTGTAACAGGACTGTGTTTTACTTGTAACAACTTCGGTCGTGTTATACTGGGTTTGCCTTCTGGCGCAACAGTATACGCCTGCAAGCATCCATGCACAGCGCATCCATGCGTGAATATACGGATATCCTTGTCTTGGGCACCTTTCGCATGGGTTAGGGTCAAAACGTACCCGAGTCAAAACGTACCCATGGTCGGGTCAAAACGTACCCAAAGTCGGGTCAAAACGTACCCATGTTCAAGTCAAAACGTAACCCACTATGAAAAGTGAAATATATCATTTTAATTCATATATTTTGCATTGTGGGTTGTTTAGACTACTTGAATGTGTAGTTTGAAGTAAAAAAAATTGCAAAGTTTTATACTTTTATGTCAGAATATTGAGATGTTTTGAGCGAACTCGGATACGTTTTGCTAAATATAATATACAGAAAACAACTTGAAATTTCCCACAAGATTATTGTGCATACTTGATATTTTTCATGATATTAATGTTTATACTAAAGAACCGTTGTTAAATCGTGGTTAAATGTAGCATTTCGATGACGAAATTGTGACAATGAATGCATGTATAGAATGTGGGATTAACCAAGTGTCTCGGGATGTGGTCCCCCGGATACGGTCAAACAAACAAACAAGCTGTTGGTGTTAATTGTGGCACGCTCCAGTCCACGGACTATCTGTATACATGGAATATGATAAACAATAACGCATTTTATTAAGGAAACAATGTTTTATAGACTCTTATAAGACATCAAACAACAATTTTTAATGCAGAAAATATACATCACAAACAATGTAGTTATACACGGAAAACATAAATCATCAACAATGAAACCAACGTTACAATGTCGGCACAACAATGTAGACACGAATAAAACATACAATTCAGCTCAAACAATGTAGACCCTAATCAGACAATGCATAAGGAAACGATACAATTCAGCTCAAACAATGTAGACCCTAACCAGACATGGCATGAAGGAAACGATACAATTCAGCTTAAACAATGTAGACCCTAATCAGACAATCATTCAGTAGATAATCAGACATGACGGAGAGCTCACGGGGTAGGGGCATACACCGCGGCAAGCTTCTTCAGCAGCTTGCTGGTGTTGATCTCGCCGTCGGCATATCGTCCCCACACCGCAAATACCAGGGACTGGAGTGTTCTGTGAGACTTCTTCTGATGTTTGGACAGTTTTCTCTCGGATACAAGCTTCATCTGGAGAGGTAGCAGCTTCCCCTCGTCGTAGAGTGTTCTAATCAGGAGGTAGAACGGTGGCGGGCCTACGCTGCGGAAGTTGAGGCGACGATGCCATCCTGTAAATAAATAAATGAAATACGCATATAATGAACCAGTTACGACCATACTAGACAATCGATATGGCAAACGCGATCACGATGTATTATCGAAAATGTAATGCATAAATCAACGTAATTACTGATATGACATTCGGATAATTACCTTCGCAGTCATTGTTTGTCCTAATGGACTGGCCATACACCGACCATTCCTCCGGAGCCCAGATACCCGTACTTACGTTTTGACCCGAACCCCTTTCGCATGATACTTGAAACCGTCTTGTCCATATATGACCTCAGCTGTTGCTGGGACGTTAAACCCCATGACGTGTTTTAATGTAAAGAAATAAGTTAACAAATCCCTATGACTATAACATAACGTGTTGATAAACAAACACGTCACCAACCATTGAAAACAACAAACATCAACCATATTCGTTATTTTATGGGGTAATGTTGCCCTAAGTTAGACATTTATTGCTGCTAGATGTGAGACAAGCATGTGCAGGGTGAGACAACGGAAATCTCACATGGGCGTGAATATACGGATATCCTTGTCTTGGGCACCTTTCGGATGATACTTGAAACCGTCCTGTCCCTATTTGTATACATGTCTCTGATTTCTATAATTTTATAATTCTATACACGTTCATCATTTATATTGTTCATCATATTAATATTTTTACCCTAATCACATCTACCATACTATTTTACTATTATTTTTATTCTTCATCTACATTGCTTGGCCCTAAATGATACTCTTTTGTGTTGATGGGCCGTTAAGCACCATTCCATTCCATTCCATTGACCTGTATCAATATGGATTCCGTCGCCAGAGAAGCACTGCCGATAATCTGATTGGACTCGAAGCATTCATTCGAGACAGCCCAGCTAGCATGTCGATATCGGACCGACATAACACCGATATATCTCGATATCGGCCCCGATGTCGTTTTCGATATCGGACCGATTAGCGGTTTGCAAATCGACATCTCATCGGCCCGATATCGTTTCGGATGGACGTTAGTCCGATATCGGACCGATATCAATATCGATATCATGCCAACGTAGGTCCGATATTGGCACGATATTGTTTTCCCATCGGACCGATATTGGCAGATGATCGTTTTCCCATCGGACCGATATTGGCAGCTGATCGTTTTCCCATCGGACAGATATTGGCAGCTGATCGTTTTGCCATCGGACCGATATTGGCAGCTGATCGTTTTCCCATCGGCCCGATATTGGCAGCTGATCATTTTGCACAATTTGATTTTAACATATTGTACCAATATTTGTACCGTATGTCTACAGCTTCAATGCCAGTATCAGTCCAATGTGAAAATTGACCACTATAAATGTAAACTCATACCAACATAGGTCACTGACATATTCCACTTTGGGCATAATGCATACAAAGTCGATGTTTAGTATTTTCTGTATTTTATCATTAACGCACATGTATATAAACACAATTTTACATAAAGATAATTTTATAACACGACTAGATTGTTGTAAATACCAAATGTGGGCAATTAAAGATGGGACCAACAAATCAGATAGGTTGATTATTGGTGTATCACATATATTCAATAAATTCATTGAATATATCAACAAATGAATTCATTCAACTAATGTGTCGAAACTATCCCGTATTCAACCCGTCTATAATTAGTAAAATTTCCAAAATCAGAATTTGATGTATATATTTCTAATATACATGTATATTCAGCTCTTAAATTAGAATATTCCAGCCTGGTGACAGGTTCAAGTCGCACATAGTTGTCAATTTGGTATAGCAGGATTCGGCTCTCAAGGCCCGCAGGTCACCCCTGACCTTGACGCGGTCTGCGGGCTTAATTTTGGAATTGCAATCGCAATTCCTAGGGATTGCGGTTGCAGTTCCCAGAGAACTAACAAGGGGTGTGTTTCCTAAGGACTAACTGGGTTATATGCATGCACTAGCTATTGGTGCATGCACATATTACCTAAACACCCCTTGGTGACTCGTAGGTACTCTATGCATTCCCGCACAAAGGTAGGTACACTTACCTTTGGGAGTGTGTGTGTAGGGGAACCTGGCTGGCCGTTTGCCGTGGCTGCGACCCGGACGTTTTGGAGGAAGGGATCCTGGTGGGTGAGTGTCTTGCGTGGCTGGCAGAATTCCTGGCCAAGATGTCACGCATTTACTACAATACACCACTTCGGCCCTGACTTCAAGGCAAACGGGAGGTCCTTGGGTGAGCACGCCCAATGGGATTAATCGGCTTCTGTGGCACCCTCCCGGTGCTGGAGTCGTGACTGGAGCAATATATATTTTTTATTTTTGCTTTGTTTTGTGATTATTTCATATATACGTGAGTACATTATTTTGTTCCCTTTTACATTGTGTGACCAGTCCGCGGCTCTAGTAGGTGTCACGGTTTAGTGCTACACGAGTGAGTTATTTGTCTTGCTCGAGTATATCACTATGTATCCTCGGTGTGCGGTGCGGAGACCCGCACCATTAGCACATCCCCTTGTAGGGCTCCATGGAGGGTGGGGAACATAGTGATGAATATACCGGCCTACTGATATGAATCGCCAAAAAAACAAAAAACAAACCTCATCACAATTATCGATCAATCCAGTCGATTGGAAGGCTTCGGACTTCACAAAGTCGTCCAGCCAACCGTGTTCAGCTGGTCCGTCCAAGAAACGGACGCGACCTGCAGAATTCAATTTCCTACCAGATAACGAACCTGTTTTTCTAACACGACCAACCCAACAACAGTCGGAACAAGAACATGTAGCCACATGGCCTTCGATTCCTTGTGGTCCATGCAAACTGATTCAGACAAACCCCTCACCAAATTGTCTGTCGTTTGTTTTGTCAAAGATCCTGAATAGTGTGGCAGGAGAGCCAAGGAATTTGAAGCGTTTACGCTCTGGTGACCTTCTCATAGAAGTTGAGAGGAAGAGCCATGCAGAGAATTTACTTCTCTGCAACAAATTCTTGGACACTCCTGTCGACATTCAGCCACATAAATCATTGAACAGTTGCAAGGGGGTGGGGGTTGTCCGATCACCGGAGTTTGCTCATGTAACTGAGCAAGAGGTGATCGAGCAACTCAAACCGCAAGGAGTCGCTGATGCCAGAAGGATTAGTAGAAAAGTCAATGGACAACTAGTCCCTACCAATACCTTCGTTCTGACTTTCAACCTCACTTTACTACCGAAAGAACTCAAACTCACCAGATGGTTACTGATTACAGTTGATCCATATATACCAAACCCGTTGCGATGTTACAACTGCCAATTGTACGGCCACCACAAAGACAGATGTAAGAGAGATCTTGCATGTGCACGCTGTGGCATTGCCAAGCACAGTAATGAAAACTGTGTGGAGGCCGAACATTGTGTCAACTGTAATGGTAACCATTCGGCATATTCGAAAGACTGCCCGAAGTGGAAGATCGAGAAGGAGATAGTTCGCGTGAAACATACACGCAACATATCATTCCCTGAAGCCAGGAAGATTGTTGAAATACCAACAACTCCTATCCCTGGCTTTTCTTACGCTTCGGCTGCAGTCTCTCGCAAGCCCAGCAGAAGTATTTCAACCCAAACGGACGTTTCTTGGAAACCAGCTGAACACCCCACTATAACGTGGACCTATAATACGCCACACTACAAGCCTTCTACATCTAACTCATCTACACAATCTCCCCGAGACCGGAGCCCAAAGGCCTCAACATCAAAACCATCTTCGGAAGGCAAAACCTCAAAGGTCACGCCTTCCAAAAGCCCTAAAGGTCGGGCTAAAAAGACCTTAAAACAAATCACGGCCGTGTCTCCTCTGCGATCACGGCAAGGGCCGGAAGACAGGTCGGCCTCTCCACTACCACTCAGGGGTAGGCCCACGGCCATGGAGAGGATCCCTACAAAACCGCCCAGGAAAGGGTCTGATGACCCTGGATCACAGAAAGGGTCTGATGACCCTGGATCGCAGAGGACGGCCCCATTCCACTGAAGAACAGGTTTGAGTCGTTGGACTCGATGGAGACTGAAGAGTCTTCTGACACTCCAACTGCCAAACCTGTTCCACCCCGCAAACCCATACTTCCACCTACATAAAACATGGATAATATTATCCAATGGAACTGTCGAGGAATTAAAGCAAATCGTGATGATTAACAATTTTATTAACTCAACACAACCCCATTGCTGTTTGTCTTCAGGAAACATTCCTGAAAGTTGACGATACATTTTCTTTTAAATCACATGCATTATACAGTAAGTGTTCAGATAACGCTGAACGCGCATCTGGTGGGGTCTCAATCCTCGTTAATTTGAGCACCCCACATAGTCTCGTGAATCTTGACACTAATCTTCAGGCTGTGGC
The DNA here is from genome assembly GCA_029237695.1 of Conchocele bisecta. Classification (NCBI taxonomy): domain Eukaryota; kingdom Metazoa; phylum Mollusca; class Bivalvia; order Lucinida; family Thyasiridae; genus Conchocele; species Conchocele bisecta. The sequence continues at coordinate 34,805,157 of CM055276.1, read as the reverse complement.
CGTTAGTGTTACGATGCACAAGACTATTACGTTATGTTCTATCTACATTCCACCATCTGCAGTCCTGTTAAAATCAGAACTAGATAATCTTGTCTCTCAGCTCCCTTCACCTTTCATTCTCCTTGGCGATTTTAATGGACATAACATGCTTTGGGGTTGTAAAGACACCAACAAAAAGGGGGAACTTATTGAAAATTTTCTTTCCGATCACAATCTCAGCATTTTTAATGATAAATCGAGCACATATTTACATCCCGCAACCGGTTCATATTCCTCTCTGGATTTAACTCTGTGTCATCCTTCTCTGTATTTAGACTTTACGTGGAAAGTTGGTGACGACCTATGTGGGAGTGACCACTTTCCTGTCTTGCAGAGTAATGGACCACCATCCACTGACAGAGTCCAGAGGTGGAAATTACATAAAGCCGATTGGGACACATTTCGTAATATGTGCATAATTGAACTAGATTTTGATCGCTTTCGAGATGCGGAAGATCCACTAGAACACTACGTTTCCCTTTTACACGATATTGCAGAAAAGACAATACCAAAAACCTCGGCAAAGCCCAAACGTGTCAATAAACCATGGTTTGACGAAGAATGCAAAGAGGCAATGATGCTCGTAAGCAGTCTATTCGTCAAATCAATAACAATGCAACACCAGATAATTTAAATGCTCATAGAATTTTTAGAGCGAAAGCTCGACGCACAATTAAAGCTAGCAAGAGAAGGACTTGGAGATCTTTTGTCTCCAAGTTGAATTCGCGATCTAAAATGAAAACCACATGGGACATGATTCGTAAGATAAACGGTAAAGGTAAATCAACTTCTATCAATCACCTCAACAAAGCAGGACATAAAGTATCTTCCAAAACAGACATTTCAAACACATTAGCAGATACCTTCTCCAAGAACTCCTCATGTAATAACTATTCTGAGGAGTTCTTGAAGGTGAAATCTGAGCAAGAGAAAACTAAACTTAATTTTAATTCAGACAATTCAGAACATTACAACGCTCGTTTCTCGATGAGGGAAAATTAAAAGCTTCCCTCGAGAAAGCACATGATACATCAGCAGGCCCTGATGATATCCACTACCAACTGCTTAAACATTTACCTGAACACTCTTTAGACAACCTCCTTGAAATATTTAATACCATTTGGGAACAAGGCGTATTTCCGCCTTCATGGCGGGAAGCTACAATCATACCTGTTCCCAAACCGGGCAAGGATCACACCGACCCATCAAGTTACCGTCCCATCGCACTTACTAGGTGCGTCTGTAAAACCATGGAACGAATGATTAACGACAGGCTTGTCTGGTTTCTGGAATCCAATGGACTGATATCTGAGTATCAGTCTGGATTCCGTCGCCAGAGAAGCACTGCCGATAATCTGATTAGACTCGAAAGCATTCATTCGAGACGGGTTTGTTAACAATGAACATATAGTTGCCATATTTTTTGACCTAGAAAAGGCATATGACACGACGTGGAAGTATGGGATTATGAAGGACCTTCATGACCTCGGTCTGAAGGGTCATCTCCCTGATTTTATTTCTAATTTTTTGAAAGACAGACAATTCCAAGTACGAGTCGGTACAACCCTTTCTGATCCCCATGAAACAGGAAATGGGTGTACCGCAGGGAAGTATATTGTCTGTTACCCTTTTTAGCATTAAACTGAATAATATTGTAAAATGCCTGCAACCAGGTGTTGACTGTTCTTTATATGTCGATGATTTTTTAATATGTTACAAATCAAAGAACATGCATACTATTGAGCGCCAATTACAACTGAGCCTCAATAGAATAAACAAGTGGACCACAGAAAAACGGCTTTAAGTTTTCGAAATCTAAAACTAACTGCATGCATTTTTGCAAAAGACGCGGTCTTCACCCTGATCCCAACGAACTTAAACTGGGAACACATCCCATCCCAGTTGTTCGGGAGCAGAAGTTTCTTGGTCTTATCTTTGATCCTAAACTCACTTTTTAAACCCCATTTACGATACTTGAAAGCTAAATGCCAGAAAGCACTCAACTTAATGCGAGTGGTAGCAAATCATGACTGGGGTGCAGACCGAAAGGTGCTGCACGCCTTTACATCGCACATGTGCGCTCAAAACTAGACTATGGATGCACTGTATATGGGTCTGCCAGTAAATCCGATCTTCGGACGCTCGATCCAATACATCACCAAGGCTTACGACTCTGCCTGGGTGCATTCCGTACGTCTAACGCACAGAGCTTATATGCCGAAGCAAATGAGCCTTCTCTCCACGACAGACGCACCAAATTATCTTTGCAATACGCACTAAACTACATTCCAATCCATCTAATCCAGCTTATAACACTGTCTTTCATCGAACTACAGATGCTGTATTCGATAAGAAACCAAGCTTCAAGCCACCATTCGGCAAGAGAATGGATCCTTTTATACACGATGCTGGCTTGGATCTGGATCACATTGCCAAATACGCTGTTCCAGATACTCCACCGTGGCAGTTGGAGCAGCCCAAGGTGATCTTCGATCTTAGTCAGCACACGAAAGCAACAACTGATCCATCCATTTTTAAATCACTTTTTCTTGAGATTAAAGACAGATACAATACGTACATCCGATTTTTACTGATGGCTCAAAGATCGGGGACCGGGTAGCATCTGCTGCCGCTGTCCCCGAGGGAGATCTTCAATCCAGACTCCCAGACAAATCTTCGATATTTTCTGCGGAATTGAGGGCGATTTTACTTGCTCTTGATTTCGCGAAAATATATTGGAGAAAGCAATTCATTTTGTTTTCCGATTCATTATCTTCACTACAAGCTTTGTACAACATGAAGCTTGAACATCCACTTATCCGCCAAATCATGGAGCTACACCATATTTTACTTTCGTCTGGCAAGGACATTATTTTTTGTTGGCTACCCAGTCATATGGTATCAAGGGCAATGACAGGGCAGATAGTGCTGCCAAGGCCGCCCTGGATCTACCAACTTCTCATTTTCCTGTTTGCTATCATGATTTTAAATCATCCATCAACTCTTCATCTCCGATACAATGCAGATCCAGTGGGATCTGCTCACAGATAATAAACTTCATGCTGTGAAACCGACTCTGGGCGAATGGACTCCTGGCTACAGACATGTACGCCGGGATGAAGTTGTCCTTAGTCGATTGCGCATCGGACATACACGACTAACGCATTCGTATATGCTCAAAGGTGAGCCGCGTCCATGGTGTATTCCATGCCACAGCGCATTTACCGTGCAAACACATCCTACTGGACTGTATCGATTTTGCCGATATTCGAGGCAAACACTTCACTGTTACTTCACTTGCGGAGCTATTCCAGGTGGAGAACATTGAAGGTTTGCTTCACTTTCTACATGAAACTAACTTGTATCGGAAAATTTAATTTTATCATTGTATACATGTTTCTCATTATTATACTTTTATAATTCTATACACGTTGTTCATTTATATTATTTATCATATTAATATTTTTACCTTATCATCTGATTGATTATTACATGTAACATACTATTTTACTATTCTTTTTTATTTTTTTTTTCTTCATCTACATTGCTTGGCCCTAAATGATACTCTTTTGTGTTGATGGGCCGTTAAGCACCATTCCATTCCATTCGGCTCTCAAGTATCGGGAGGCTGAAACTGTACATGAGGGCCGAACCATGCAAGCATTCTTCTATAAGGATCAGGATTGATTATTGGTGTTTAACAGCCCATCAACATCTAAGGTCATTTAAAGATGCATACCCACTGGCACACATTACCCATGGTACACGCATCACTCTGTGTACAGTATTGAGAAATTAGGTAATATTGTGTAAAAAGCGCCGCGGTCGCTTTTGATGTAGGAAACGTGTGGAATGATTACAAATTACAAAACTAGGTATCTGTTTAAGTTCTGTTATAAAAAAATTCTGTGTAATGTATGGGTATGCATCTTTTGGGCCGGGCCAACAAGATGTCCAGACTCTCCTGCATTCAACCTGTCCAAAAATGAGGGAAATTCCCAAAATCAGAGTTCAATATAGAATGCAAATAGAATGCCCAGAACAGGACCTGGAGCCAGGTCTATGCACACCAGAGTCACTTAGCTTCAAACCCAAATGTAATGTGACCAGCTATAATCTTATTACTATCTTAATGGTGTATACCAGGATTTAGCCCTCAAGTACCAGAGGCCCAAAACGGTACATGAGGGCCAAACCATGTAGGTCGGCATTCAGGTAAAGTTGAACCCCAATTGTTGAACGACCCATCGCATGCTCCCTCCTACCACCCACTCAGATTGTTAAATTACCCTCCTCATGCCCCTGATAAAGCACCAACTGCCCGCAATCAGGGTGTATTGTGGGGTTATTGGGTTATTGTTGTTGAACAGGGGCCTCTATCAACAGCTATGGTAATTTAAAGCCGGGCCAACAGACTATCCCAATCAACCTGTCCATATATTGGGTAATTCCTGAAATCAGAACTTGACTTTAGGCCGACATTCACAAACTGACATTCAAATACTACACAATGCGCGAGTAGAAAAATAGACAAATAATGACTAGGCGTCAGTAATACTATAACAATGGTTACAAATACTTTAAGCCGACTTTCACAAACTGACGCTTAAATACTACGCAAAGAGCAAGTAGGAAAAGTAAACAAATAATGACTAGATGTCAGTAATACTATAACAATGGTTACAAATACTTTAAGCCGACTTTCACAAACTGACGCTTAAATACTACGCAAAGAGCAAGTAGGAAAAGTAAGCAAATAATGACTAGATGTCAGTAATACTATAACAATGGTTACAAATACTTTAAGCCGACTTTCACAAACTGACGCTTAAAATACTACGCAGCAAGAGAAAAGTAAACAAATAAGACTAGATGTCAGTAATATAACAATGGTTATTACTTTAGCTTTCACAAAGACGCTAAAAATATAGAAAGAGAACAAGTCGGATGATTGATGTTTACGGCCTCAACAGCCAGGGTCATGTAAGGCCGGGCCAATCAAGGGATGGACTATCCCGCATTTAACCTGTAAAAAAATGAGGGAAATTCCCAAAATCAGAGCTCAATATTTACATAAACTATTATATTCAGCCCTGAAATCAGAATATCCTGACCTGGTGACAGGTCCATGCCACACCAAAGTCACTTAGCTCTGCCCCAAAGTAACATGGTTAGCTATAAGCATATTACTTCTTAATGGAGCATAACAGGGTTCAGCTCTCAAGTACCAGGGTGCCAAAATGGTAAAAAAGGGCCAAATCATGTAGGTCAGCTTTCCGGTAAGGATGAATGCCGATCGTTAAATTACTCTTCGCTGCTCCCTCCTACCACTCACCAGAGCAAGTAGGAAAAATAGACTAATAATGACTAGATGTCCGTAATACTATTAACAATGGTGACACCACTTTAAGCCGACTTTCACAAACTGAGGCTTAAATACTACGCAAAGCACAAGTAGAAAAAAAACAACAATTAATGACTAGACGTCAGCAATACTATAACAATGTGACGAACTAGTTAGATGGACTTCAATAAACTGACGCTCAAATACACATACTAGGTATAACATAGCCTGACTGTCATAGCTACAGTTTGTGACTTTGAAACCGTATATAAACGAGTATATAAACACTTTGATGACAATGCATGTAGTGTAACAGATTGGTAATACTAATTGAATGAAGAACCAGTCCTTTCTAGAGATAAGTTGCCTTATTAAATGTTCGAGAGTTAGTTATTTTGAGATATTTTTCGTAAATGACATCAACAATTTGGGAAAATTGCATAGCCTATGTGTGTCAGAGAACATTTTGTATTTTGGACGATTTCACATATTTGATGGGATTCATGGATATTTTCTCAAAATAGCAACATCGATTCCAACTGTTATCGGATATGCAATAGGAAATATTTGCTCATGTTCGGGCTCATTCACTCCGTTAATATCTGCAATCTATACATCATTTCATTGGGAGCATGGGGCTTATATACCTGTAGGTTTTTCAAGTCACAAACTGTAGGAAAAAACTAGGATATTACGTTAGTAAAACATGGATATGCCCCTATGGCATACTGTAGTATTAAGTAAAGTTTGTGTGTGAAAAAAAACAACAACTTTGAACGACACACTGGCTGAAGATCCTGGTGCCGGTACTCGGGGTGTTGTTGACGCTGATGGTGTGGATGGCGTGGATGGCGCTGTTCGTGGGAATATAGATGGCACCGTGACGTCCGTGTGTGGTAGTGATGGCGCTGTTCGTGGGAATATAGATGGCTCCGTGACGTCCGTGTGTGGTAGCGATGGCGCTGTTCGTGCGAATATAGATGGCTCCGTGACGTCCGTGTGTGGTAGTGATGGCGCTGTTTGTTGATGCGCACCTAGTGGGCTCGTTATGGGAACCTGGCTGGCGGCAATGGTAGTCCCTCTGGTATTTCGCCTGCCGAGACGGTACGAGTGGAGGTGGCCGACACTTTGCCTCGACTGGCAGACGGAGCAACGTTTTCGTCAGTGTCGCTGTCATCATACCGCAGGATGGGCCTACAAAGCATAGATTCGATTCATGGTTGATCACAGTATGCTCATCACTAACTAAAAATTGTGTGCATGTATGTAGAGTATGAAGTAAAGCAGATGGAAACCGTGGAAAATCAAATTTTAAGTCATAAAAGAGACACAACGACATGCAGGGTCTATACAACCATAGTGAAGTATGGAAATATCTGGTCTCCTCCGAAAGAGGGGTGGGATATGATAATACTGGGAAACTATTTATTCAAGCCCATCACAGGGATTCAACCATTTCTGGTTGTACATTTATATACAAGCACAGGTGCACGAGGAATGGTTGATATTTCGGTGTTTTGTGTGTTATTCGTGTGTATTTGGTGGTCTGGCTGGTTTGTTACAAACGCGACACATTCTACGCCGCATACCTAACGCCTCCACACAATCCCGTGTCAGATTACGTTATCACAGTTAGAAGGTAAGAAAGATCGCGACTATCCGCAGCAGTTTTTTAATGATAAAACGCTTAATTCTCCACCAATAACAACAAACCCGGTTTTATTCTGTCCATTAATATTGTTGTATATGGTATGGAACGTCACTTGAAGTTAGACTTTCATATTCTGTCTCAAAAAGAACATATATTGTCCATTATCAAACTAAGATTAGAAAGCGGAGATTGTTGATAAACAGTGTGTAAATGCTATTTGTCAGCGCGGCGTTCATTGGCTGACTCATTGAGCGCGTTACAAAACCACAACAGTGTCGACACATTCGTGTCGGAATTTTTACTACGAAATCCAAATATGGATTTTATAGTAAAGTGTCTCGACTAGTAAGCCAATGAAATTGCACCATAGGTCATACGTCATGGATCGCATGCCGGAAACGAGATGTGTTATCGATTCAAAATCGGCGATGACACCCATTTTTATATATTCAATATATACCACAAATAATGTTGTTCAAGTTTTCTGTCTGCATCAAAATATTGTTACCTTATATGTCTCTCGAATCGATATAATCTGAATTTGGACTTTGGAGTAATTTGTTGACTATTGACGATGGAATCAGTCTCGAAGTCGAGGGGGTCGGAACTTTTACTCGCCAATCGAGAATAAAGCTTTCATTCCTTCTGTCATTATGAGAGGATAACACGATCAAATCTGGAAAGGCGAATACGCGGGTAGATCGAGATTTTTTGCGCGGATGGTGTTAAGCGATAGTATAGTTACCCAAATCTATGCAATATACCCAAATCTACGAAAATTACCCAAAGTACACGAATTATCGAGTTTACATAGAAATAATGGGAAATGCACCGAAATACACTGGAATAAGCCGCAAAACATGAAGTTGATCAACCATTCCTCGTGCTCCTGTTTATACAAGTACCACTGGGCTAGTGAGTCATCCCAGTTTGATTGGGATAGACAAACAGTAAGTGATGTTAGGTATCTAATTACCATCTTCTCCGTTTCTGTTTCGGCTCCTCTACATCGGTCTGGATGTCCGACTCGAACTCCGCCCGTGTCAGTTTGGATCGGCATTTCTCATAACTATCTACAAATGGTTGAAAAATGAAGATATTAAAATAATTAATTTGTAAATATATAATTATTTGTTCAATACATTTTCTTTTATAAACTTTATACATAGAATCAGAATCGGACTGTCTTGTAACTAAAGCGACATTTTCATCATCAACTTGATCGGAGAGAGACCTATCAAATATACCCGATTGATTCTGATTGATACTGAAAGTGTTCCTCGCATCATGTATGGCAGCCAAGTGTTCTCGAACTTTCGCTTTTATTTTTCTGCGTTTTGTCCAGTATTCATCTGTTGGACAATTAGCCATATTTCAATACAATGTTATGTACGTTACCACAAGAATTTGGCAAATACAACAAATCTTGAATTTAGCAAGTTTAATTGATGGTGATCTCGCAGGAAAATTGATTTATTCTCGAAGTCGGACTTCATATAATCAATTTCTGCCCTTATTAACAACTACAAGATGTGTCCGTTATAGATAAAGTTGATAATTTGGAATTCTCGTTACATGTACATGTAGTTCATTCAGTTTTTCTTCTCAAACAACAAATATTTTGGTGAAAAAAAAGAAGAGGATCAAACCGGTATTACTATAGCACTATGATGTTGAGGAGATTATGGGACTATTTTGTTGGTGAAATATTGGTATTTATTTCAGAATAACATTTAAATTAGGTACATTTTAAAAGAGGAAAGTACACCAATCTTCCTACTTTTGTGGGTGGGGTTCGACATTTTTAGGCTATCATTTTACCTATTTCCTGACCCCCCCTGTGGAAATTTCCACACATATTTAGGTGTTTTTGTTGACGATGAATGCTATTAAATTCGATATAAAACACTGGGATTAGCCATATTGGGAGGACAGTAAGGACAGTAAGGAACAACAAATGCATTCATTATATTCACAAAATCTATTAAATATTGTTTAAAGTAGCAAGGTGTGGAAATTTCCACACTTAGCCTGGTGCTATTCGACTCTATTATGTCCAAATATCGTTGAATAGCACCAGAGTGTGGAAATTTCCACACTTGCCAAGAATGAGTGATCATATCACACACTAAAATGCGAATATTGCAACATTTTCGATGAGCAAGTTCCATACAATTATTACATCAAAACATAGGATACAAGTATTATATCAAAATGTAGGAAAATAACCAAAGTGTGGAAATTTCCACACCTGCCAATAATTAATCAACATACAACACAACAAAATGCAGCTGACTAAAGCCATGTGTGGAAATTTCCACACTTTGGTTACTTTGCTATATAACTTTTAACTTAAACGTCAAAATATTACATGAATTGAGGGGGTGTGGAAATTTCCACACTTGCCAAGAATTACTCATATCACACAATAAAATGCAAATATGGCAACTGATTATTGACAAAGTGTGGAAATTTCCACACCCATCAAATTTAAGTTAAAAAATGCCTATTTCATTATAGTAAAATAATCAAAGTGTGGAAATTTCCACACCAGACAATAATTAGTTGCAACTAATTATTGCCAAGTGTGGAAATTTCCACACATTGATTATTTTTGCTATATTTCGCAATAATAATCGTTTCGATAAATGAGGAGTGTGGAAATTTCCACACTTGCCAATGATTAATCATCATATCAGACGTAAAATGCAGATATTGTAACTAATTATTGACAATGTGTGGAAATTTCCACACCCACCATATTTATGTTAAAAAGGGTATGTTTTTCGATGATAATTTTCCATACACTAATTACATCAACATAATTATAGAAAAATTACCAAAGTGTGGAAATTTCCACACTTGCCAAGTGTGGAAATTTCCACACTTGCCAAGTGTGGAAATTTCCACACATTGCTTATTTCGATAAATTTTGCAAAATTAATCGCTTCAATTTTGGTGACAAAATATTACATAAATTGAGAGTGTGGAAATTTCCACACTTGCCAATAATTAATCACATAATCATCATATCACATGTATACTGTGCAAATATTGTAACTAATTATTGACAAAGTGTGGAAATTTCCACACCCGTCAAATTTATGTTAAAAATGGGCTGTTTTCGATGATAATATTCCTTACAATTATTACATCAAACATATAGTAAAATTACCAAAGTGTGGAAATTTCCACACTTGCGAAGTGTGGAAATTTCCACACATTGATTATTTTGCTAAATTTTGCTAAAAAAATTAATCGTTTCAATTTTGGTGACAAAATATTACATAAATTGAGAGTGTTGAAATTTCCACACTTGCCAATAATTAATCATCATATCACACATACTGTGCAAATATTGTAACTAATTATTGACAAAGTGTGGAAATTTCCACACCCGTCAAATTTATGTTAAAAATGGGCTGTTTTCGATGATAATATTCCTTACAATTATTACTCAACATATAGAAAAATTACAAAGTGTGGAAATTTCCACAATTGCCAAGTGTGGAAATTTCCACACATTGAGTTTACTGACATTTTGCAAAAATGATCGTTTTGATTTTTTTTTTACTTAAATTGAGAGTGTGGAAATTTCCACACTTGCCAATAATTAATCATCATATACACATACAGTGCACATATTTTAACTAATTATTGACAAAATGTGGAAATTTCCACACCCATCATATTTATGCTAAAAAGGGTCTGTTTTCGATGATAATATTCCTTACAATTATTACATCAACATATAGAAAAAATTACCTTGCCAAGTGTGGAAATTTCCACACATTTCTTATTTTGCAAAAATAATCATTTCAATTTTGGTGACAAATAGCACATAAATTGAGAGTGTGGAAATTTCAACACTAGCCAATAATTAATCATCATATCACACATAAAATGCAAATATTGTAACTAATTATTGACAAAGTGTGGAAAATGTCCACACCCATCAAATTTTGGTTTAAAATGGTCTGTTTTCGATAATATTTCTTACAATTATTACATCAACAAATGGAGAAAAAAAAAACAAAGTGTGGAAATTTCCACACTTGATTGATTGTTTTGCTATTTATGTGGAAATTTCCACACTTGCCAAGAATTAGTCATCATATCACACACAAAATGCATTTATTGTATTAATCTAATTAATGGCAAAGTGTGGAAATTTACACACACATCAAATTATGTTAAATAGTATAACAAGTAAAATACACATAGCATAACAATTATATGATATCTGAAAACAAATTTGGGAAATTTCCACACGTCAACATGCATTAATGTTTGACATAAATCCGTAGTAAAGATTATATGAATTTATATCAATCACTACATTCCTCTTGACATGTGCGGAAATGTTCACAATAAATAACTTCATAACAATGTTTGATGTTGGTATATCATCAACAACAATATGAAATAGGAAAATATTGTCCAATAGTCAATTTACACACAGACACCGCCATCAGAATGCATGTTTGAAATAAATCTGTAGTAAAGATTATACAAATTTATATCAAGCACTACATTCCTGTTGGCATGTGTGGAAATGTTCACAATAAATAATTTAATAACGTGTTTGATGTTATAATATTAAACCCCAAAACAACATGAAATATAAAAAAATTGTCCAATAGCCAATGTCTAGACATTTTCACAGACACTGCCGTCAGAATGCATTAATGTTTGATATAATTCTGTAGAAAAGATGAACAGAATTTATGTCAAGCAATAAGTTACTCTTGGCATGTTGCGGAAATTTTCACAATAAATAATTTCATAACAATGTTTGATGTTATATCATCAAAAACAATATGAAATAGGAAAATATTGTCCAGAATGTATTGATGGTTGAAATAATACATGATTAAAACAATCACCAACCATTAACTGTCAGCACAAGTATGGAAATATGTACAGATGAATAAATCTCCAATAAATTGCCTCCAGAATGTATTGATGGTTGAAATAATGCAGGATTAAAACAATCACCAACCATTGATTGCCAAGACAAGTATGGACATCTGCACAGATAAATAAATATATAATACATCGACTCCAGAATGTATTGATGGTTGAAATAATACAGGATTAAATCAACCACCGACCATTAACTGTCAGCACAAGAATGGACATCTGTACAGATAAATAAATATCTAATACATTGACTCCAGAATGTATTGATGATTGAAATAATACAGGATTAAAACAATCACCAATCATTAACTGTCAGAACAAGTATGGACATCTGCACAGACGAATAAATATATAATACATTGACTCCAGAATGTATTGATGGTTGAAATAATGCAGGATTAAAACTAACCATTAACTGTCAGCACAAGTATTTAAATATGTACAGATGAATATATATATATAATACATTGACTCCAGAATGTATTGATGATTGAAATAATACAGGATTAAAGCGGCTCCACTCCATATGCAAAAGCAAATGGCGTACACAATATTTTCGTCTGAAATGTATAAGTACCTAATTATGCAACTATTGCACCCAGTTTGAAAATTGTAAATACAATATAAATTTATTTATTTGTATATTAATACTTAATTTATTGGCAGTGACGCGCGTCACTTCCAACATTCGCCATTTGCTTTCCATTTTACATATTTACGAATTATGAACGTTTTTACCACCATTTTTGACCAAGTAAGCATTTAGCAAGTGCATTACACTTCTACAGTGCCACCCCAGTTGGTTTGGAACCAATTATCTCGCTGAGTGCTCTCAAGGAAATCTCAATATTGTGAATTTACTCCATTTGCTTTTGATTTTACGCCATTTGCTTCTGCCTTTGAACTTTTCGTAATACTGGCTAAACGCGATGCAATTTGACAGAATAAATTGGTGCATTTGAATGGTATTAATCGCCTGCATCAAAAACACGCATTTTGAAATTTACGTCATTTGCTTTTACATATGGAGTGGAGTCGCTTTAAAACAATCACCAACCATTAACTGTCAGCACAAGTATTTAAATATGTACAGATGAATATATATATATAATACATTGGCTCCAGAATGTATTGATGATTGAAATAATACAGGATTAAAACAATCATCAACCATTAACTGTCAGCACAAGTATTTAAATATGTACAGATGAATATATATATATATAATACATTGGCTCCAGAATGTATTGATGATTGAAATAATACAGGATTAAAACAATCACCAATCAATAACTGTCAGAACAAGTATGGACATCTGTACAGATGAATAAATATCTAATACATTGACTCCAGAATGTATTGATGATTGAAATAATACAGGATTAAAACAATCACCAACCATTAACTGTCAGCACAAGTATGGACATCTGTACAGATGATAGAAATAATACAGGATTAAAACAATCACCAACCATTAACTGTCAGCACAAGAATGGACATCTGCACAGACGAATAAATATATAATACATTGACTCCAGAATGTATTGATGGTTGAAATAATACAGGATTAAAACAATCACCAACCATTAACTGTCAGCACAAGAATGGACATCTGTACAGATGAATAAATATCTAATACATTGACTCCAGAATGTATTGATGATTGAAATAATACAGGATTAAAACAATCACCAACCATTAACTGTCAGCACAAGTATGGACATCTGCACAGACGAATAAATATATAATACATTGGCTCCAGAATGTATTGATGGTTGAAATAATACAGGATTAAAACAACTATTAACTGTCAGCACAAGCATGGAAATATGTACAGATGATTAAATACATTGGCTCCAATATATTATAGACGATATTCAATCGTATATTTTGAATAGCGTGAAATAATACACAAGTGTGCGTCAGCTTCCGTGTAAGCAACAAGTAAGTGTAGCGGACGCCGACAGACATGAGAGTATTAATTCCCGCTATTTAAATTTGATTTGATTGATTGATTGTTCGTGTTTAGCGGCCTATCAGCTTATACCGTATTCAACCTGTCCACAATGAGGGAAATTCCCAAACTCAGAACTCAATATTTACAAAAATATATTATTCTGTCCTGAAATTAGAATATCCTGACCGGGTGCCAGGTCCATACCACACCAGAGTCACTTAGCTCTGCCCCAAAGTAATAGGATTAACTACAAGCTTATTACTTCTCAATGGAGCATAACAGGGTTTAGCTCTCAAGTACAGGGGACATGTAAACCATGTATGTCGGCTTTCCGGAAAGGATGAATACTGATCATTAAACTAGTTTACTAACCTTCACTTGCTCACAGCCACCACCCAATAACATATTGTAGTAAGATGGGAGATTTCGTACAATAATCAAATTACATGTACAATACAACTGGAATGTTTATACACAAATCTAAAGACAATGTGTTAATATTTGATACATCGCCAATGTGGAGTGAGTGAGTGAATCGTGTTTAACGGCCTATCAACTGCAGGGTCATTTAAGGCCGGGCCAACAGGATGGATTGTCCCGTATTCAACCTGTCCACAATGAGGGAAATTACCAAAATCAGAACTCAATATTTACATAACTATATATTCAGTCCTGAAATTAGAATATCCTGACCTGGTGCCAGGTCCATACCGCACCAGAGTCACTTAGCTCTGCTCCAAAGTAATAGGATTAGCTTATACGCTTATTACTTCTTAATGGAGCATAACAGGATTTAGCTCTCAAGTACAGGGGACATGTAAATGAGGGCCAAACCATGTAGGTCGCCATTCCAGAAAGGATGAATAACGATCGTTAAACTACCCTTCGCTGCTCCCAACCAACCACCCAATGCCAATGTGGAGAAATGTCCACACTCAGAATGCATTATTTTGTAATAAATCGATGAATTTATACCAATCTGTCACACATGTAGTCAGAGCTCCAGCTAAGGTGCGTAATTTGACTTAATTTTCAGTGTATTTTTCTGATTGAGACGATTCTAAAGCACTCCCAACCCAATTTGAAATTTTTGGTGAAGAGATGACAATATCCCACCTCAATTACGCATCTTAACTAGAGCTATGTGTACAGTATGTTCGATATGAAGCAGACAGTCATGTATTTGTAGATCTACCGGTATACTGTTGAATAATGCACAAAAGTCATGTAAATTAATTGACAATATACAGATCTGATTCATGTGAAACAGTCAACATTGGTACACAATGCCAGCTTCTAGCCCGGTGAAGCTCCCAAATAGTGGTTTCTCGGCGTTTGTATACCAGTCGCATGTTCCATATGAAGCACACCTGTACATGTATATTTCGCTACCGGCCTACTGTTGCTTAATGTGCATGTAAAGTAATTGACAATATACAAATCTGATTCAAGTGAAACAGTCAACATTGGTACACAATGCCAGCTTCTAGCCCGGTGAAGCTCCCAAATAGTGGTTCTCGGCGTTTGTATACCAGTCGCATGTTCCATATGAAGCACACCTGTACATGTATATATAGCTAGCAGCCTACTGTTGCCTACTGCACATGTAAAGTAATTAACAATATACAAATCTGATTCATGTGAAACAGTCAACAGTGGTACACAATGCCAGCTTCTAGCCCGGTGAAGCTCCCAAATAGCGGTTCTCGGCGTTTGTCTACCAGTCGCATGTTCCATATGAAGCACACCTGTACATGTATATATAGCTAGCGTCCTACTATTGCATAATGCACATGTAAAGTAATTAACAATATACAGATCTGATTCATGTGAAACAGTCAACAGTGGTACACAATGCCAGCTTCTAGCCCGGTGAAGCTCCCAAATAGCGGTTCTCGGCGTTTGTATACCAGTCTCATGTTCCATATGAAGCACACCTGTACATGTATATTTCGCTACCGGCCTACTGATCAATAGGCTCCTTCCTCTTGTTGTGACATAGATGTATACAAAATATGATTGAGATCGGTCAAGTAGAACTCAAGTTATCGCATGGACAAGGATACAGAGTGTGACAATTAAAATGGCCGCCAAGGGGAGATAAGACATAGAAAACATTTCAAAATCAATAGGCTCCTTCCTCTTGTAGTGACAAAGCTGTATTCAAATATGATTTAGATCGGTCAAGTAGAACTCAAGTTATCGCATGGACAAGGATACAGAGTGTAAAAATACAAAATGGCCGCCAAGGAGAGATAAAGTCATGGAAAACATTGCAAAATCAATAGGCTCCTTCCTCTTGTTGTGACATAGATGTATACAAAATATGATTGAGATCGGGCAAGTAGAACTCAAGTTATCGCATGGACAAGGATACAGAGTGTAAAAATACAAAATGCCGCCAAGAGAGATAAAGTCATGGAAAACATTTCAAAATCAATAGGCTCCTTCTTCTTGTTGTGACAAAGCTGTATACAAAATATGATTAAGATCGGTCAAGTAGAACCACAAGTTATCGCGTGGACAATGATACAGAATGTGACAATACAAAATGGCCGCCAATGAGAGATGAAGTCATGGAAAACATTTCAAAATCAATAGGCTCCTTCCTCTTGTGACAAAACAGTATACAAAATATGATTAAGATCGGCCAAGTAGAACCACAAGTTATCGCGTGGACAATGATACAGAGTGTGAAACTACACAAAACGGCCGTGAAGGGGAGATAAGTGATGGAAAACATTTCAAAATCAATAGGCTCCTTCCTCTTGTCGTGACAAAGCTGTATACAACATATGACTAAGATCGGTCAAGTAGAACTAAAGTATTCGTGTTAATAAGGATACAGAGTGTGAAAATACAAAATGGCCGCCAAGTGGAGATAAGTCATGAAAACATTTCAAAATCGGTAGGGTCCTTCCACTTGTCGTGACAAAGCTGTATACAAAATATGATTAAGATCGGTCAAGTAGAACTCAAGTTATCGCGTGGACAAGGATACAGAGTGTGACAATTAAAATGGCCGCCAAGGGGAGATATTAAAGTTGTGGAAAACATTTCAAAATCAATAGGCTTCTCCTCTTGTCGTGATAAAGCTGTATACAAAATATGATTAAGATCGGCCAAGTAGAACTCAAGTTATCCCGTGGACAAGGATACAGAGTGTGACAATTAAAATGGCCGCCAACCAGAGTAAGACATAGAAAACATTTCAAAAATCAATAGGCTCCTTCCTCTTGTAGTGACAAAGCTGTATTCAAATATGATTTAGATCGGTCAAGTAGAACTCAAGTTATCGCATGGACAAGGATACAGAGTGTAAAAATACAAAATGGCCGCCAAGGAGAGATAAAGTCATGGAAAACATTGCAAAATCAATAGGCTCCTTCCTCTTGTTGTGACATAGATGTATACAAAATATGATTGAGATCGGTCAAGTAGAACTCAAGTTATCGCATGGACAAGGATACAGAGTGTGACAATTAAAATGGCCGCCAAGGGGAGATAAGACATAGAAAACATTTCAAAATCAATAGGCTCCTTCCTCTTGTAGTGACAAAGCTGTATTCAAATATGATTTAGATCGGTCAAGTAGAACTCAAGTTATCGCATGGACAAGGATACAGAGTGTAAAAATACAAAATGGCCGCCAAGGAGAGATAAAGTCATGGAAAACATTTCAAAATCAATAGGCTCCTTCCTCTTGTTGTGACAAAGCTGTATACAAAATATGATTAAGATCGGTCAAGTAGAACCACAAGTTATCGCGTGGACAATGATACAGAATGTGACAATACAAAATGGCCGCCAATGAGAGATGAAGTCATGGAAAACATTTCAAAATCAATAGGCTCCTTCCTCTTGTCGTGACAAAACAGTATACAAAATATGATTAAGATCGGCCAAGTAGAACCACAAGTTATCGCGTGGACAATGATACAGAGTGTGAAACTACAAAACGGCCGTGAATGGGGAGTTAGTGATGGAAAACATTTCAAAATCAATAGGCTCCTTCCTCTTGTCGTGACAAAGCTGTATACAAAATATGACTAAGATCGGTCAAGTAGAACTAAAGTATTCGTGTTAATAAGGATACAGAGTGTGAAAATACAAAATGGCCGCCAAGTGGAGATAAGTCATGAAAACATTTCAAAATCGGTAGGGTCCTTCCACTTGTCGTGACAAAGCTGTATACAAAATATGATTAAGATCGGTCCAAGTAGAACTCAAGTTATCGCATGGACAAATGAATACAAAGTGTGAAAATACAAAATGGCCGACAAGGAAGATGAAGTCATGGAAAACATTTCAAATCTATAGGCTCCTTCCTCTGTCGTGACAAAGCTGCATACAAAATGTGATTAAGATCGGCCAAGTAGAACCTCAAGTTATCGCGTGGACAATGATACAGAGTGTGAAAATACAAAATGGCCGCCAAGGAGAGATGAAGTCATGGAAAAACATTTCAAAATCAATACTAGGCTCCTTCCTCTTGTCGTGACAAAGCTGTATACAAAATATGATTAAGATCGGTCAAGTAGAACTCAAGTTATCGCGTGGACAAGGATACAGAGTGTGAAAATACAAAATGGCCGTGAAGGGGAGATAAGTGATGGAAAACATTTCAAAACTAGAGCAAAGACGGTGAGCGAGGGCTCACGTATACCCCCGGCCACCGCCTGGACGCAGCAACCAAGAAATGCAAAAATATAAGTAAATTGACATTGACCGCAAGATAAGAATTTTGACCTTGAGCTTGCGCACGGGGAGATCATGCGTAGCTGTCATACTGATTGGACCGTCCGTGTGTCCGCAGGGGCCGATCTAGGCGTGGCTTGTGGGGGCTAAAACCGCCCCGTTCATCCATCAGTAAACGTTGATGTATGCACACAATAAATTGTTGCAACCATATGGAATATTTTAACGAAACTTCATCCATGCATAGATATCTAGTAAACGATGTGTCCCGCGCAAGAACAACAACTCTGGCGTCACTAATTTTGGAGTTATTGCCCGTCATGTCATTGTATGTCCACCATATGTCCCCGTCATGTCCACGTATGACCCGTCATGTCCATGTATTTCCCGTCATGTCCCCATATGTCCTGTCATGTCCCCGTATGTCCCGTCATGTCCCTTATATCCCGTCATGTCGACGTATGTCCGGTCATGTCAATGCATGTCCCGTCATGTCAATGCATGTCCCGTCATGTCCCAGTATGTCCCGTCATGTTGCCGTATGTCCCGTCATGTCCCTGTATGTCCCCGTATGTCCCGTCATGTCCCCGTATGTCCCGTCATGTCCACGTATGTCCCTGTATGTCCCGTCATGTCCCTTATATCCCGTCATGTCGACGTATCTCCGGTCATGTCATGTACAATGTTTTGAGTGAAACTTGCAGCTGGCTGGTCAAGGGAAACAACCTCAATATATTGGGAGCAGGAGGGTATCAGGAGTTATCTTTCTTGTTGTACCCAACAGTCTAGCAGGTGGTTGGTATTGAGGAGTTACCATTCCTGTAGTATGCCCATATTGGTAGAACTGGTTTGGCTGGTGCTAAATATAGATTCAGTTGGGCCTATGCAGTTTGGCTGAGAAGTGGTCAGTTGTTGAGATGCCTTGACGTGACAACACCCTTGCTCGTTAGCAGTTGTACAGTTGTATAGTAGTATTGAAGTTGATCAGCAGTTGTGAAGGCCAGTCCATATTGTAAGTGGTTTTAACTCCCATTTTATTTTGTCGATTGTATTTCAATTATATCTGTGCATTGTTTGAAGTAGTGTTCATATAATTTGATTGAATAGAATTTTCTTTCCCTTTATTTTTTTGGACTTAGTAAATTTGGGCTCGAGTTGTGATGAAATATTCAATGTAATATTTCATCATTCACGTTGTAATTCATTACACGTGCATATCGTGAATGATACGGTTGAAGTCTCTTTATGTATATATTGGAGATAGGTGAATTGAATTTTCTTTTGAATGACGAGCCGATGCCCGGATTTATTTTCTTAGAACTTATATTTTATACGAGTACTTAGTGCGTTTTTTCCTCTCGTATGTTTAAGGTCCCTTTTGGCAGTGGTCCCTTCGAGGCGGTTACGGTGGTCTTAACAGTTGTACCGGTGTATCTACGAGGATAGTTACCATGGGGAAACCCGTCTGAGAGAGCTCCATTCCCGACCCGTATTCTGAACTCTTGGGGGAATATGTATTCGTAACAACGATTCTGATGTACTCTCAACATGCGAGTTGATCATGTGGAATGTGAAGATGATAGTAGCCGCATGCCGCTACACATGTCTGTGTGAAATCACATGTCTGTGTGACATCATTCACTGTCTATGGTCTATGTGACATACATAAATATCCCGTCTGTGTGACATCCAATTAGAGCTTGTCTGTGTGACAACCAATTAGAGCTCGTCTGTGTGACATCCAATTATAGCTTGTCTGTGTGACATTCATTGATATCTTGTCTGTGTGACGTTCGTCGAAATATCGTCTGTGTGACATCAATTCCAATAATGTGCTATTGAAGAACTAGACATGTATGTTACTCATTTCCGCTGGTCGTCGCTATGTACATCGCTATGTACATCGCTATGTATGAGAATCATTACGCATCATTACTTGTGATCGAGAGAAGAAATGACATTATATCACTAGTATAAAAGGACACAATCTTAGAGCTGTTTGTGTATATCACGTGACATTATTACATGTACTGATTTTACTACTATATCCCGTCATGTCGACGTATGTCCGGTCATGTCAATGCATGTCCCGTCATGTCCCCTTATGTCCCGCCATGTCCCCGTATGTCCCGTCATGTCCCCGTATGTCCCGTCATGTCAATGCATGTCCCGCCATGTCATTGTATGTCCCCTTATATCATGTCATGTACCCGTATGTCCTATCATGTCCACGTATGTCCCGTCATGTCCAGGTATGTTCCGTCATGGCCCCGGATCTCCCGTCTTGTCCACGTATGTCCCGTCATGTCCCTGTATGCCCCCGTATGTCCCGTCATGTCCCCGTATGTCTCTGTATGTCCCTGTATGTCCCATCATGTCCACGTATGTCCCATCATGTCCACGTATGTCCCGTCATGTCCCCGTATGTCCCGTCATGTCCACGTATGTCCCTGTATGTCCTGTCATGTCCCCGTATGCCCTGTCATGTCCACGTATGTCCCGTCTATGTCCCCGTATGCCCCGTCATGTCCCCGTAAGTCCCGTCATGTCCCATCATGTCCACGTATGTCCCATCATGTCCACGTATGTCCCTGTATATCCCCGTATCTCCCTGTATGTCCCCGTATGCCCCGTCATGTCCCGTATGCCCCGTCATGTCCCATCATGTCCCCGTATGCCCCGTCATGTCCCGTATGTCCCGTCATGTCCAAATATCGCAAATTCGTAAAAATTCTTCTCACGAACCGTTGAACTGATTTCGACGAAACTTGGTAGATATGATGGACCACTGATGCTCTTTCATAGTTGTTAAAATCGTAACCCCCGGGTCAAAAATGGGTGTGGCCCGGGGGTCAAAGTTCAAGGTCGTATTTTGTTTTTGCCGAAAGTAGTCATGTCATATATCAAATCGAAGGTATTGATTAGTAGATCACTCTGGTATGCTTTTTGTTGCATTTGCATAATTAGGTCGTCTAAGATGGCTGCCGAAAGGTCAAAAGATCATTACACATAGGACTGGCTCCGTCTTGTGACGTTATAACCATAAGATAGTGCAACACATGCCATGTTGTGTTTGCAAAGGGTGCCTGTGTGTAGTGAGTTGGCGTGGTCAAAGCAGCATTTGCCTCATTAAGTCATTAAAGATGGCCGCCGAAAGGTCAAAAGATCATTACACACATGAGTGGCTCCGTCTTGTGGCGTTATAACCACAAGATAGTGCAACACATGCCATATTGTGTTTGCAAAGGGTGCCTGTGTGTTGTGAAGTGAGGTGGGGTGGGGTGCATCAAAGGCATTCGCATAATTAGGTCATCCAAGATGGCCGCCAAAATATCAAAATCTTTGCTTACATGGTTCAGGATCAGGATTTAAGGTGAGCGATACAGGCCCATTCTGGGCATCTTGTTATTATGTGGTGTCAACATATGTTGCTGACGTCAGAAGAACATAATGTCTTTGGGGCCGGAACTACGTTGAATAGGTGGTCACTGAGCCGTATCCCGCCGTATCCCACTGTAAAATATAACAATTTACCAACTGTTTGTCATTGTTCTAGGTCACATTACCATGCTCAGCAAGGGCTGAGGTCGTTGAAGAGGGCAATA
The DNA here is from genome assembly GCA_029237695.1 of Conchocele bisecta. NCBI lineage: Eukaryota > Metazoa > Mollusca > Bivalvia > Lucinida > Thyasiridae > Conchocele > Conchocele bisecta. The sequence continues at coordinate 34,782,940 of CM055276.1, read as the reverse complement.
GAGCAGGATGACCGCCAAAAGGTGGAAGGGATTCAAAGGCGGTGGGAAGCACGTATCCCAGTCGGACATGCATACAACCCAGTGGGCACATGACGTCAGCGTTACGTTGTATTTATGTTGGATCCCAACCTTGTATTTACGTTTGATTTTGGTTCCATATGAAAGTCTGATAGACGTCATTTTCTGATGTAAATCCAACGTCGGACACCGA
>CM055276.1:34766557-34782229 GCA_029237695.1 Conchocele bisecta | reverse complement strand
ATCATCACCACCACGGCGACCAAACGACCCCAACACGAGAGGGCCGATACCAAGACCACTACCACCACCCAACTGAACCAACGACCGCCAACACGATGAGGGACGATCACCAAGACCACTACCACCAACCACAAACGACCGCCGCCAACACGATGGGGCCGATCACCAAAGACCACTACCACCACCCAAACCACCGACCGCCAACACGAGATGGCGATCACCAAAACCAACCCACCACCCCCACAACGCCCGACCCGCCACACGATGAGGGCCGATCACCAAGCCACTACCACCACCCACAACCACCGACGCCCAACACATGGAGGGCCGATCACCAAGAACCAATACCACCACTACAACGACAAACCGACCGCCAACACATGAGGGCCGATCACCAAGACCACTACCAACCAACCCACAACGACCCGGACCGCCAACACAATGAGGGCCGATCACCAAGAAACCACTACCACCACCCACAACGACCGACCGCCAACACGATGAGGCCGATCACCAAGACCACTACCACCACCCACACCACCGACCCCGCCAACACGATGAGGGCCGATCACCAAGACCACTACCACCACCCACAACCACCGACCGCCAACACGATATTGGCCGATCACCAAGACCACTACCACCACCCACAACCACCGACCGCCAACACGATGAGGGCCGATCACCAAGACTACTACCACCACCCACAACGACCGACCGCCAACACGATGAGGGCCGATCACCAAGACCACTACCACCACCCACAACCACCGACCGCCAACACGATGAGGGCCGATCACCAAGACCACTACCACCACCCACAACCACCGAACGACGAAATGATGGCCGATCACCAAGACCACTACCACCACCACAACATCCACCAACCGCCAACATGATGAGGGACGATCACCAACACCAATGCCTATCTCATCAGGTGAGCTGCGTTGTTCAAGCAACTCTTGGATCATCAATGTGCCACACGTAAATTTACGAATGTCCACCATTACCCAGTGTTGTGCTGGGAAAATGTCCACTGGGCTTGCTGTATGCACAGCACTCTGGACACCTCTTGATCTGTTTGAATTGGTACCAAATTATTATCCTCACGCATAGTGGGAGGGGGTTAAAATGATACTCGGAGTATGTGCGTCTGCGCGTGTCGGCATCCATCGGCTTAAAGACATACGCACCGATCATAGTTTCTTTGCAACTGCGTCATGGATTTCAACAATATTGTCATTCGTGTTTATCTGAACGGAATAGTCCAGCTGAGTGTCACGTGTATTGGCCCGAGGTCAAGGTCGAAATTGTACGTAGATTGTATGCATAGCATTTGCATTTGTTCGTAACAGTTTCTCAAAGTCCGAAACTGGCCATAATTGCTTCAATATTTCAACGCTCTTGACCTTCGAAATTATGATTAACGTTAACAAATGGTTCTCAAATTGGGCACACCATGATCTACATAAGTTTCAATTACGTCAATAGTTAAACACCTCGTTCACAGGTATGTGTGCCACACCTGCATTGCCATAATGTATAATTATGACCTTGACCTTTTCAGGGCTACTGTACCAGTATTGCCGCACAAAGTTTGATGAATCTGCTCGAAACCAGCAGCATATCATCGAACTGCTGAGTTCAATTCGTACACCAGAGCTAGAAGATGACATGACCGTCAAAGCTGCAGAATCCATCGAGGAAATGAACCGCTTTTGTGAGCAGATTGATAATAGTACAGATTTCCGTAGGAAATTGGTAAGTCGATAATTGGAAAAAATAGCTAGCCCTGCTCTGACACATATATTCAAGTTTGTTTATATTGGAACAAAAATCATCAATGTAACATTTATGCTTTCATATTTTCTGACAAATTGTATGCATTGACGAACGTGCGTAGGACGGGATATGCGCCTTGTAGGCAGTGCTCGAAATTAACCAATTTTCGTTACTAGCCAGCAGGACCAGTAGGTTTTAAAATCTACTGGTCCTGCAGGAATTCTACTGGTCCGACAATCAGGCACTTAAAATACGTAATAGTGTAAACAAGATTTGTGGCGTAAACAGCCAGAATGGCACACAAAAATACTCAAATTTCTCTGAGGGATGCAAACGAAAATCTACGGTATATTCAAATCACTTAACAAAAGCTTGACTAGTTGATTTTCCGATTATTTCAGTACATTTTGAGATAGAATTATTATAATTACCGGTATGGGAATTTTCTGACTTACTGTATGTCCACCATATGTCCCCGTCATGTCCACGTATGACCCGTCATGTCCATGTATTTCCCGTCATGTCCCCATATGTCCTGTCATGTCCCCGTATGTCCCGTCATGTCCCTTATATCCCGTCATGTCGACGTATGTCCGGTCATGTCAATGCATGTCCCGTCATGTCAATGCATGTCCCGTCATGTCAATGCATGTCCCGTCATGTCCCAGTATGTCCCGTCATGTTGCCGTATGTCCCGTCATGTCCCTGTATGTCCCCGTATGTCCCGTCATGTCCCCGTATGTCCCGTCATGTCCACGTATGTCCCTGTATGTCCCGTCATGTCCCTTATATCCCGTCATGTCGACGTATCTCCGGTCATGTCAATGCATGTCCCTGTATGTCCCCTTATGTCCCGCCATGTCCCTGTATGTCCCATCATGTCCCCTTATGTCCCGCCATGTCCCCGTGTCACAAAATTTTCTTGTATTACAATGTTTTGAGTGAAACTTGCAGCTGGCTGGTCAAGGGAAACAACCTCAATATATTGGGAGCAGGAGGGTATCAGGAGTTATCTTTCTTGTTGTACCCAACAGTCTAGCAGGTGGTTGGTATTGAGGAGTTACCATTCCTGTAGTATGCCCATATTGGTAGAACTGGTTTGGCTGGTGCTAAATATAGATTCAGTTGGGCCTATGCAGTTTGGCTGAGAAGTGGTCAGTTGTTGAGATGCCTTTGACGTGACAACACCCTTGCTCGTTAGCAGTTGTACAGTTGTATAGTAGTATTGAAGTTGATAGCAGTTGTGAAGGCCAGTCCATATTGTAAGTGGTTTTAACTCCCATTTTATTTTGTCGATTGTATTTCAATTATATCTGTGCATTGTTTGAAGTAGTGTTCATATAATTTGATTGAATAGAATTTTCTTTCCCATTTTTTTGGACTTAGTAAATTTGGGCTCGAGTTGTGATGAAATATTCAATGTAATATTTCATCATTCACGTTGTAATTCATTACACGTGCATATCGTGAATGATACGGTTGAAGTCTCTTTATGTATATATTGGAGATAGGTGAATTGAATTTTCTTTTGAATGACGAGCCGATGCCCGGATTTATTTTCTTAGAACTTATATTTTATACGAGTACTTAGTGCGTTTTTTCCTCTCGTATGTTTAAGGTCCCTTTTGGCAGTGGTCCCTTCGAGGCGGTTACGGTGGTCTTAACAGTTGTACCGGTGTATCTACGAGGATAGTTACCATGGGGAAACCCGTCTGAGAGAGCTCCATTCCCGACCCGTATTCTGAACTCTTGGGGGAATATGTATTCGTAACAACGATTCTGATGTACTCTCAACATGCGAGTTGATCATGTGGAATGTGAAGATGATAGTAGCCGCATGCCGCTACACATGTCTGTGTGAAATTACATGTCTGTGTGACATCATTCACTGTCTATGGTCTATGTGACATACATAAATATCCCGTCTGTGTGACATCCAATTAGAGCTTGTCTGTGTGACAACCAATTAGAGCTCGTCTGTGTGACATCCAATTATAGCTTGTCTGTGTGACATTCATTGATATCTTGTCTGTGTGACGTTCGTCGAAATATCGTCTGTGTGACATCAATTCCAATAATGTGCTATTGAAGAACTAGACATGTATGTTACTCATTTCCGCTGGTCGTCGCTATGTACATCGCTATGTATGAGAATCATTACGCATCATTACTTGTGATCGAGAGAAGAAATGACATTATATCACTAGTATAAAAGGACACAATCTTAGAGCTGTTTGTGTATATCACGTGACATTATTACATGTACTGATTTTACTACTATATCCCGTCATGTCGACGTATGTCCGGTCATGTCAATGCATGTCCCGTCATGTCCCCTTATGTCCCGCCATGTCCCCGTATGTCCCGTCATGTCCCCGTATGTCCCGCCATGTCCCCGTATGTCCCGTCATGTCAATGCATGTCCCGCCATGTCATTGTATGTCCCCTTATATCATGTCATGTACCCGTATGTCCTATCATGTCCACGTATGTCCCGTCATGTCCAGGTATGTTCCGTCATGGCCCCGGATCTCCCGTCTTGTCCACGTATGTCCCGTCATGTCCCTGTATGCCCCCGTATGTCCCGTCATGTCCCCGTATGTCCCTGTATGTCCCTGTATGTCCCATCATGTCCACGTATGTCCCATCATGTCCACGTATGTCCCGTCATGTCCCCGTATGTCCCGTCATGTCCACGTATGTCCCTGTATGTCCTGTCATGTCCCCGTATGCCCTGTCATGTCCACGTATGTCCCGTCTATGTCCCCGTATGTCCCCGTATGCCCCGTCATGTCCCCGTAAGTCCCGTCATGTCCCATCATGTCCACGTATGTCCCATCATGTCCACGTATGTCCCTGTATATCCCCGTATCTCCCTGTATGTCCCCGTATGCCCCGTCATGTCCCCGTATGCCCCGTCATGTCCCATCATGTCCCCGTATGCCCCGTCATGTCCCCGTATGTCCCGTCATGTCCAAATATCGCAAATTCGTAAAAATTCTTCTCACGAACCGTTGAACTGATTTCGACGAAACTTGGTAGATATGATGGACCACTGATGCTCTTTCATAGTTGTTAAAATCGTAACCCCCGGGTCAAAAATGGGTGTGGCCCGGGGGTCAAAGTTCAAGGTCGTATTTTGTTTTTGCCGAAAGTAGTCATGTCATATATCAAATCGAAGGTATTGATTAGTAGATCACTCTGGTATGCTTTTTGTTGCATTTGCATAATTAGGTCGTCTAAGATGGCTGCCGAAAGGTCAAAAGATCATTACACATAGGACTGGCTCCGTCTTGTGACGTTATAACCATAAGATAGTGCAACACATGCCATATTGTGTTTGCAAAGGGTGCCTGTGTGTAGTGAGTTGGCGTGGTCAAAGCAGCATTTGCCTCATTAAGTCATTAAAGATGGCCGCCGAAAGGTCAAAATATCATTACACACATGAGTGGCTCCGTCTTGTGGCGTTATAACCACATGATAGTGGCAACACATGCCATATTTGTGTTTGCAATGGGTGCCTGTGTGTTGTGACTTTCAACCGTGAGGTGGGAGGTGGGGTGCATCAAAGGCATTCGCATAATTAGGTCATCCAAGATGGCCGCCAAAATATCAAAATCTTTGCTTACATGGTTCAGGATCAGGATTTAAGGTGAGCGATACAGGCCCATTCTGGGCATCTTGTTATTATGTGGTGTCAACATATGTTGCTGACGTCAGAAGAACATAATGTCTTTGGGGCCGGAACTACGTTGAATAGGTGGTCACTGAGCCGTATCCCACTGTAAAATATAACAATTTACCAACTGTTTGTCATTGTTCTAGGTCACATTACCATGCTCAGCAAGGGCTGAGGTCGTTGAAGAGGGCAATAGAGCAGGATGACCGCCAAAAGGTGGAAGGGATTCAAAGGCGGTGGGAAGCACGTATCCCAGTCGGACATGCATACAAGAACATTACAAGCCTCAAGACCGACGCGTTTGCGGCGTCGCTACTTCCATCGGACATCCCATTCAAGGATGTGAGGCCTGTAAAGACTACAGGCAATGGTGACTGTCTGTACAATGCGACCTCCATATTTTTAAGAGGTACATATCAATATAGTATGCCAAGTGATATTCTGATTAACAAAAACTAGAGAATCTCATCAAAATGCAACAGTCGGGATATTGTAAATTTGGAAGACACCGGGAAGGTATTGATGAGTAGATCACATAATTTGGTCATCCAAGATAGCCGGTGAAAGGTCAAAAGGTCGTCATTTTATGATCAATTTCAAATGTCTTCTTCTCATGAACCGCTTGGGTGGGCGGGCGGTTGGTCGGGCGAAATAGACTGGTAGTTTAAGGATGGGGTTCAGCCTTATATGAACCCTAGTTCCCTGGCTTGGCCTTCAGATAGTTTCTTTTGGTTTTCTTGTACATGTATCTGGAAGTTAAGTCCGGGTATACCCCATATAAAAGGATTAGCGCTACCTAATCCAAGCACTTTTAGGGGATAAGTTAAATGATGTTGGGTGTGGTGATGGCCTGGCATCATATCAGGTTGTCCTATTTTCAGAACTGAATATATATTTATTGTAAATAGCATAATGATTGATCAGTGGTTGATCATTCCTGCAATGTTTCATCAAAATCGGTTAATCGGTTCGTGAGATTTTTTTTAAGAATTTGGACTGACCGGGGGATACTATGGATTTGACGTCGTCACGTCGCTGTGTCCGCCGCAAAGGTTTTCGTGTTCGGGCTATAAGTTCAAAACTTCACCCACACATAGACATTGGGTGTGAGGTGTGCGCTGGTGTGACTAGAGGTCCGGGGGATATAATGCGGTCGTGGGCAACTGTTGTAAATATTTTGCTCATAAATGTTGAAGGTAAGAGGTCAACATATGACTAATATATTGTCTTTTGTTATGTCCATAGGAGATGAATCATTGTCGGATGCTCTTAGAATACTGTCAGTTTGTGAATTATACCTAAATGTGGACTTCTATAGTGACCACCCGATACTGTCGGATGCCGTACAACACCCACAGATTTTCTCATCGTCGAAAGGAACTTTATTTTCTGTTCTGATTGGGGATAATGCAGCAAAATCAGGAGATAATGATGATAACAGGACCGTTATTATTAACGAAGCTAAGCACACTTGTGATCCAAAATCGTGGAGTTCCATGCTACATATTTTGACATTACCTGCTATTGTGAAATGCCAAGTGTATTCAGTGTATCCCGAGTACAGTCCTGGAATACGGCCATTACTAAATGGATACATCGGTAAAAGTGTGCGTGAAAAGCCGAACCCTGATGCTACCACTTTGATCGTCATTTGGTCTCGTGATGGAGGTCACGATACTCGCCCAGGACGTTTCTTCGAGCCTAATCATTTTGCCCTTGTTCTAGTCAAAGCTAGTAAAATGACAACAAAGCGCAGATCAGGATTGGCATAGAACACAGAGTAAGTCAACCTTTGAACAGACTTACAGAGCCCCAGATACGCTGCGTATTTGCGTACATACACATTTGAAAATGACAAAAAACCAATTGAAATCAAAAGCAATGTGTATAGGAAAGCAATTATTAAAATGCCCAGTATGCAATGTGTCATTAGTCTGTTGCATGTTGCTAGTGATCATGTTCGCAAAGTTCCAGTTTGGAAAGAAACATAGGCTGAAATATGTAGCAAAATATGCAATTGAAAACAAATGGTGGGGTAACGTTTTGTAAATCAATTGAAAATTGGTAATGCCCAATTGATTTCAAAAGTAGGGTGTAACAACACTCAATGTCCAATTCCTTATTTGGGGCTCTGTGGAACAATCCAATATAAAGGGTGTTTTAGCTCACATGAGCGGAACTCATGATCGTGAGCTACTGTTACCAGTTTTCATCCGTCGTCCATCGTAAACATTGTCAAACATATCATCCCAAACTGCTGGGCAGATGAAACATCATAATTTTTGGCCGGGTTTTAAAAAAAAAAATCTCGGCTATTGGATTGGCGAAAGCCAGGCGGCGGGCGGGCGGCGGGCGGGCGTCGTCCACAATGTTAAGTTTCGCGTTTACATCCGTTTCTCAGTCACCGTACCACCTACCGCCCCCATACTTGGACAACTTCATAATTGGGGGGTGCCCACCACAAACTACCATCAAACACGTGACCTTCCATTGACCTTGACCTATTTTTCACGCTTTGTCGACTTAGCCATTTTCAACGTTATTTATTCTACAAAACCCGGCCTTCGTGGCTTTGCCTCGTTTCTTGTTATGTATAGATTAATATTGTTAAAACATGAAGCCATCCTGTAACACCTCATAATTACCATGATTACCTTCACACATGTATTTTTGTTGATTTTAACACTTCAAATTCTAGCATATGTTTCTAAAATTAGCACTTCCGGCGTACTTAGATTTAATATGTACTTGCATCTACATACGTACTTAAAACAACGGTCAGCCTCCACCTGCATAGTCCCTAATGCATGATTGGAGTTACTATTGGTAAAATTTAATGTCTGCGTTTGTTTTTTCAGTGGTTCGTGCAAAAAGAAGAAATGTGACACTGTGGGAAAACAAGGAACACTTATGTCGTATTTCAAGAAGGACAATAAATCTACTATATCGTCTACGAAACAACCACCTGACTGTACCAAACACACATCTGATATTGTGTCGCCTAGTAATGATTGCAACACAGCTGTGCTGTCTCATAATGACTCCGTCACACATCTGCCAGCAAATGTGCCATCTCGTAATGACTCCGTCACACGTGTGCCAGCAAATGTGCCATCTCGTAATGACTCCGTCACACATGTGCCAGATAATGTGCCATCTCGTAATGACTCCGTCACACGTGTGCCAGCAAATGTGGCATCTCGTAATGACTCCGTCACACATGTGCCAGATAATGTGCCATCTTGTAATGACTCCGTCACACATGTGCCAGATAATGTGCCATCTGATTCTCGTAATGACTCCGTCACACATGTGCCAGATAATGTGCCAGCTTGTAATGACTCTGTCACATATGTGCCAGATAATGTGACATCTCGTAATGACTCCGTCACACATGTGCCAGATAATGTGCCATCTTGTAATGACTCCGTCACACATGTGCCAGATAATGTGCCATCTTGTAATGACTCCGTCACACATGTGCCAGATAATGTGCCATCTGATTCTCGTAATGACTCCGTCACACATGTGCCAGATAATGTGACATCTCGTAATGACTCCGTCACACATGTGACAGATAATGTGCCAGCTTGTAATGACTCCGTCACACATGTGCCAGATAATGTGACATCTCGTAATGACTCCGTTACACATGTGCCAGATAATGTGCCAGCTTGTAATGACTCCGTCACACATGTGCCAGATAATGTGCCATCTTGTAATGACTATGTCACACATGTGCCAGATAATGTGACAACTCGTAATGACTCCGTTACACATGTGCCAGATAATGTGCCAGCTTGTAATGACCCTGTCACACATGTGCCAGATAATGTGACATCTCGTAATGACTCCGTCACACATGTGCCAGATAATGTGTCAGCTTGTAATGACTCCGTCACACATGTGCCAGATAATGTGCCATCTTGTAATGACTCTGTCACACATGTGCCAGATAATGTGACATCTCGTAATGACTCCGCCACACATGTGCCAGATAATGTGCCATCTCGTAATGACTCCCGTCACACATGTGCCAGATAATGTGCCATCTTGTAATGACTCTGTCACACATGTGCCAGATAATGTGCCATCTGATTCTCGTAATGACTGTCACACATGTGCCAGATAATGTGCCATCTCGTAATGACTCCGTCACACATGTGCCAGATAATGTGCCATCTCGTAATGACTCCGTCACACATGTGCCAGATAATGTGCCATCTGATTCTCGTAATGACTCTGTCACACATGTGCCAGATAATGTGCTATCTGATTCTCGTAATGACTCCGTCACACATGTGCCAGATAATGTGACATCTCGTAATGACTCCGTCACACATGTTTCAGAAGCTGTACAGTGTCGTAATGACTATGATAGAGCATCTTCTTATCAAAATGCACCTTGTAGTTCTTTGTGTTGTACTATCGACAAAGCATTTCAACCATCATATAAGGACGATTTATCAAATTCTGCAAGGAAATATAAATCAAGAACACGCCAATGCCAAGCAAACTGGTTTCCAAAGTTCTCTTGGTTAACATACTGTCTAACAACAAATCGTGTTTACTGCCATATATGTCGTTATGCTAGCACAAATTCACTCATAACATTCAGCACTAAAGTTGAAACGGCATATTTCAAAGAAGGGTTCAATAATTGGAAAAAGTCTCCTGCGAATTTCAAAGATCATGAGCAATGCGAAACGCATAAAGAAGCTGCGGAAAAATTAAATTCATAAAAAAGAACACGGATGTAAAAGAAGCAGTTGATGGACATGGAACAGCTGATCAAAGGAAACATTTGGCATGTCTAGTGAAGCAACTAAATTCTATTCGCTTTTTACTTCGGCAAGGGCTTGCACTGAGAGGGCACACAGAAACCGAAGGGAACTTGAATCAGCTGCAAAAATTAAGGGCAAATGACTGTCCACTGATAAAAGACTGGATGGAGAGTAATGTATATCAGTCACCAACTGTTGTAAACGAACTAATTACCATGATGGGACACTGCATCCTACGCAAATTGATCCAGCGCATTATATCCGCACAGTGGTACAGCATATTGGCTGATGAGACACGAGACATTGCGAATAGAGAGCAGTTGTCTATCTCTATACGCTGGGTAGATGCAGATTTCAATGTGTATGAGGAGTTTGTCGGTGTTGTTGAAATGGCCAATACAACTGCAGCTAGCTACTATTCTAATGCACAGCAAAAAGATGTTCTTCTCATGTTTAATTTACCACTAAGTCACTGCAGAGGACAGGGTTATGACGGTGCGTCGAATTTCATGGGGCATATCAATGGTGTTGCAGCACAAATACTAAAAGACATTCCATCAGCAATAGTTGTTCATTGTTTCGCACACTGCCTAAATTTAAGTTTACAAGATTCTACCAGGGAAGTGAAACTAATACGGGATGCCATTGATTTGGTGAAGGAAATTGCATCACTGATCAAATATTCGCCGAAACGACAGGTTGTGTTCGAAACAATTCAGATGGAAGTTGGTGGGCCGCACCCTACTGGCATAAAGCCTCTGTGTCCAACTAGATGGACAGTTAGAACAGGTGCCATCACAAGTGTACTTGAAAACTATAATGTCCTTATAGAAACCATGGAAGATATCAATGAAAAGGGAAATGACGATTATTCACGGAGAGCAGGAGGCGTTGCCACACTGATGCAAAAGTTTTGTGTATTTTTTGCGCTTCATGTTGCACTCCTGGTGTTCTCAGCTACTGAACAATTATCAACCACACTGCAGCATAAGGACGCCTGTGTTCGTGATGCAATAACGGGTGGTGTTCTGGTTGCATCTTTCTGTGAACTGCATAGAAATGAAGACACATTCAATGTGTTGTATGAACGGGTTGAAACTGAAGCAAAAGGAATGACCGATCCACCATGTTTACCCCGACGTAGGCGGATACCGAAGCGAATAGATTCTGGTGGTGATGGAGTTACATATAAAAGTGCACAAGACTATTTCCGATGCCAGTATTTTGAAGCCATAGATTCTATAAAAAACCATGTTGAAAACAGGTTTTCTGGGAGGAATGTTGATGTTCTTGCAGACGTTGAACAACTTCTCATAGATGCAGCTAATGGAGAAGAAATCAGTTTCGCCAAAAATCCAAGAGCTATATGGTAATGATATAGATTTTACAATACTAAAAATGCAACTGCCATTGTTAAGAAATATGGTTTCAATCAGTGACTTAGGCATAAAGAAAGTTACAAGCATCAGAACTATTTGTGATATAATGAATGCGGAACCGGTCACCAAAAAATTGTTGCATACTGTAACTACGTTGATACACCTGTACCTCACGGTTCCTGTAACAACGGCAACAGCAGAACGTTCATTTTCTTGCATGCGACGTTTGAAAACATATTTAAGAAGCACAATGTCACAACAGCGTCTCAATAATGTCATGATCATGCATTGCCATAAAGAGGAGACTGACCAGTTGAATATGCATACACTTGCATTAGAATTTGCGGCGAGAAATGTTGAACGAACATCATTCTTTGGAAATCGCATATAAACATGATAGATATCTGTTGCACATTGCCTACTGAGTGAAGTACTGTATGCCAATGACTTTATGAATAGGAAGAGCTTAATTGAGCACTGAAATAGAGCCCCCCCCCCCCCGGAAGGGGTGACCATGAGAAACCCATACAAACTTCCTGACCCCATTTTTTTACTGATGCAAGGGCCGAAGGCCCGTCCAAGTTTGTTTTTATTGATCCCTTAAGGGTCGAAGGCCCGCCCATATGCCGTGGGGGCATTTGTGCGCCGATAGGCCACATTTCTAGTTTTAAATTGGGTTGAGTTTTAAATTGGATTGTTACATCATCCAAGATGGCCGCCGAAAGGTCAACTATTTATTATATGTTTCAAACCAGTGTATCTAGGGGCATCATCAAATTGAAGATATATGATGATATTAGGGCAGCTTGGTTGTTTCTATTTCCACCAGTATAGGTACATACATGTATGATTTCTATGACATTCTATCCTGTTGCGTTCAACAAGTTAACAAAATCTGATGTGTATTTACCAATATCGATGAAACTAGAAACAACACAGCTGTTATAGAACCTACATATATCTTCAATTAAACCACTTTATGCATGGCCATGATGAAAATCCATTTTTATTTTTTATCATATTTCACAAAAAAAATCCTGTTATGCCCCTTTAACCATTGGATCTCTACTCAGCAAGTTTCAAAGTTGATGCTTCTATTTGTCATTATTTATTATATAGACAATCAGCAGTTGTGGTGGAAATCCTCTATATTTTTACTTGTGTTCATTTGTGCACCATGAGAAAACAATTTATAATGTTTGTTAGAGGCAAGACAGATGGGTCACTGTTGAAACTACGAACATTTTAATTTGTAGCCACTGATCAGACTGCATGGATGTGCAAGCTGATCTGAAGCTATACTGATCACATACTAGCCCCATTTCTCCGGTCATGGCCACAATATGTACACCTGAATTTATTTTATATGTGCAAATTATGTGATTCTCTGTAAAAAATTAAGATATTAATGGTTCAACATTACAGCTTTGCATGCTGGGTAAAATAATAGACAAATTGTTACAATAATTTTCTCTTAGTGCTGTGAGAAAAGGCTTGCATCATTACAACACATGTTTGAAATTCCATGACATATTACCGTAATATGTTATTTTTACAGCTAGCATGCAAAGAGTTAATGTTAACTTACAGTTTACTAGTATAGTATGAAGTGTGCTTATTCTAGTCATTGAAAGTTTCAGATATGTTTCTGATTTATATTACATGTACCATTGTGCAGTATTATCATGACACATTCTAGTCTGTTTTCCTAAATGTATGATAGTTTGGTGTGTGCAAACAATGTGTATGTTGACCTGGATCTACACTGTTCACAAACTGTTATTAGTGTTAGCAATAATTTAAAGGCAATATATATTGTGTTGTGAATATCTCAACTGTCCAATGTTTGGAACTAAACATGTTTTGGTTCTCTATACTTTTCTGAGTTTGTATTCTTCTGAACACACTCACATTTTAATATGATTTTTTTTTCTACCTACCTACCCATCATGTTTTCAAATAAGGGTCGGGTTTAGGCAAACTTTCTTTTAATAATTGTGGCCTTACAGGCTTACACATTATGGATATTGTATGACCTTTATTCATCTGTGCAAAACAAGCAAACCTGTACATTTATAATATTAATAAAAGCACTGCGAGACTCGCATGTCTCGGACTGATATATGCTGATTATATATCGAACATGAATTACCAGACGAATAGATTAGCGCTAATCATATTACATATATGTACTTTTATGGGATAGGGATAAATGATGCTGGTGAAGTGAGAACCTGGCACCAGATCAGGTTGTTCTGATTTAATTATTATAACTAAATATTGAGTACTGATGTAAGGATTTACCCCCAATTCCAATCTGCATGTAGACACTTTAGGCTGAGACCTCGCTGTCAGACAAGTTGACGTCAGGGTTGGCCGGGAAATACCGGTATTTCCCGTCCCGGGAAATACTCCCCAAAGTGGGAAATACCGGGAAATACCGGGAAATATGAATTTTGATGTTATTATTTGATAATTAAAGTTATTTAAATTAAGTTTTAAGCTCAGTAATAGTTAATTAAACAATCAACAACTTAATAATTAGATATAGGGGTTAATTACAATGTATAGATCTGTTTCATTCCCAACACTAGGGTACTGATCAGGTGGAATATTTGGCAACCATGACATTTATATTTTGGCTGTACATGTATTATTTTTTGGTAAATTACTTTTTCATTTTATAGGAAGCATCTGAGTGTCTGCTAAATACAATTCACAAGGATAATGTCATCATGATCAGACTATGTATTTATACAACAGGCTGTTAATTGTCAACCTTCTCCCACACTAATGTTCAGTATCAAGAAATGAGAAATAAATGATCTTAGCATGCATGATGTGCATACACATAGTCTCTTACAAGTCTTATATGACTGACAATGTACTGTTGTTTTATGCTTTGCATTTGTATTACTTATTTGCATTATTATTATGACATTTATTTAATGTGAAGACTATTGGGCCACGATGGTACATATGAGATTACAGTACCTAAAATCGTTACAATTAGCCAAAAGCCTACTAATGTCTACTTATTTGCATGTACATTGATGAGACTTTAATATACTTTAATAAACCATATCAGACTATGACAACAGGCTGTTAATTGTCAGCCTTCTCTCACACCTTTTGTGTCGTACTGTATAATAAGAACCCAGGTGGTCTGTATATGGTCAAGTTGTAAAACAATTACACTTACACTGTACATGGATTATCCCTGTTATCAACAGGGATTTTCTCAAAATTCCAAAAGCAGCTTTTATTAGTGGCAGGTTACTATAGTAATGAGGGGTGTTCTCATATACAATAAAATAGACAGTTGGCAAATACTACATAGACTTGTATATAGGGAAGAAAATTGTCTAGAAAATGATGATGTTTTTTTTCTCTAAATAAACTTATTTCTTTTTTTATTGCAGAATGTTTTACCTATAGGCTTATCAGTCTACACAGATATAAACCATAGTAGATATAGGGGAATATAGAGACTCATCTTGACATTTTGGAATGAAAAAGACCACCAAGATTCATATTTCCCGGTATTTCCGGTATTTTCCCTTTCCCGATCCCGGTATTTCCCGGTATTTCCCGGGTTTCCTGGGTATTTCCCGCCGTCCTGGGAAATACTCTTATTTCCCGGAAATTGCCAACCCTGGTTTGACGTTAAACCCCATTCAACAACACCACACCTCGGATGAAAATTGAGGGGTTCTATGAATTTGACGTTGTTACACCACCGCGTCCGCCGCAGACAAGGTCCCTGTCTGGAAAATAACTGAAAAAATGTACGAGATATTTTTTTAACAAAACTTCACCCTTGCATACATATCAACTCAAATGTGTGTCACGCACAAGAACGACCACCTTCGCACACCTGGTTTTGGAGATTTGGCTCTGAAATGTTGTGCATTGCGCACAAGTAAGTTGGGGCCCCGATCCAATCGGGATAATAAGTGGGAGGCCTGCCCCCCACCACCCCGAATATTGATGATATAACAATATTTGTTGGCCACCCCAATATTGTTAAAAGTGGGGGGGCCTGGCC
>CM055276.1:34747761-34766057 GCA_029237695.1 Conchocele bisecta | reverse complement strand
AATTTGCTCGACAGCCAAGACCACTTAGTGAACTGGATAGGTGGAAGGCAACTGAATTTAGACAGTTTATGTTGTATACTGGGCCGATCGTCCTTCGAAAAGTACTTCATAGAGATACGTACAAACATTTCTTATGTCTCACCGTTGCCATTTCCATCTTGTTAGACAGCTGTAATTCAAAACGAGAAGCTTACCTGGACTATGCTCAGCAACTTTTACACTACTTTGTTAGCAAGTGTGGAGAAATTTACACAGAGAGTTTTGTTGTATATAACATCCACAGCTTAAAGCATTTGACAGACGACTCTAGGTATTTACAGTGCTCGTTAAACAAGATTTCTGCATTTCCATTTGAGAACCACCTCCAAGTAATTAAAAGACTTGTACGAACTGCCAAAAATCCAATTGGACAAGTGGTGAAAAGACTAAGTGAATTGGAGCAAGCCGGTGTCAAACGGTGTAAAAAAAAAGTGTACACTAACCTCTCATTGGTGTCAGCAAACCAACGAAATGGATGGCTACTACTTCAAAATGAAGACTTTGCTTTTGTGCTAGAAAAGAGAGATGGTGGACGCTTGTTATGTGACATTTTCCGACAAAGATACACAGATTCTTTCTTTACAGAACCGTGTGATTCCAAACTATTGAATATTGTGTATCTCAAAGACACTCAGAGAATCAATAAACGTCGAAGGCTTGTAGAGGCCGAAGAAGTTACGCGGAAAGCTGTCTGTCTCCCATATCAGCGGGGATGTGTGCTGCTCCCTCTATTGCATGGCATGGAAAAGTGAACATGTGTATGTATATGAATGTACACTAGTAACTAGAGCTGGGACGGGTAGTAATTTTGGACCCTATTACCCGCGAGTACCCGAGTACCCGGTGTCACTTATTTCCATTGGAATAAAATACATACTACTTCCATTAGAGTTGTGTTTCCTTTGTCCCATGACCTCCGGACATCATTATGGCCAGTAACACAAACAAAAACCAAGTTTGGCAATACTTTTCTTTAATTCAATAAAAAAAAATGCCAACTGTTAATAGCGGAGTTGTGTATTGGATCGATCAATAATGTTGGTACCCGGCTTATTATTTAACACGTGTGCAAGAGGCACATCGTTCTGCATTCATTTTTATGCCCCACCACGATAGTGGAGGGGGCATTTAGTGTTACCCTTGTCCGTCCCGTCCGTCCGTCCGTCCGTCACGAAACTTTGACGCTCGGGTAAATGTCTCATAATTTCTTCATTCTTTGACCGATCTCCTTCATATTTCATATACACATTGCTCTAATGGTCCTCTACCACCCTGTACCAAATCCACGTTCGTCCTGCCCCCGCCAAGCCCAGGGTCAAGGTCACATACTTGGTGCTTCAAAAACTTTAACGCTCGCGGTAAATATCTTATAATTTCTGTTTCCTTCCACGGATCAGCTTCATACTTCACATACGCATTGCTCTAATGGTCCTCTACTGTCCTGTGCCAAATCCACGTTCGTCCTCCCTCCGCCCAAGCCCAGGTGAAGGTCACATACTTAGTGCTTCAAAAACTTTAACGCTCAGGTAAATATCTTATAATTTCTGTTTTCTTTCACGGATCAGCTTCATACTTCATATACGCATTGCTCTAATGGTCCTCTACTGTCCTGTGCCAAATCCACGTTCGTCCTGCCCCCGCCAAGCCCAGGGTGAAGGTCACATACTTAGTGCTTCAAAAACTTTAACGCTCAGGTAAATATCTTATAATTTCTGTTTTCTTTCACGGATCAGCTTCATACTTCATATACGCATTGCTCTAATGGTCCTCTACTGTCCTGTGCCAAATCCATGTTCGTCCTGCCCCTGCCAAGCCCAGGGTCAAGGTCACAGACTTAGTGCTTCAAAAACTTTAACGCTCGGGTAAATATCTTATTATTTCTGTTCCTTTTCACGGATCATCTTCATACTTCATATACGCATTGCTCTAATGGTCCTCTACTGTCCTGTGCCAAATCCACGTTCGTCCTGCCCCCGCCAAGCCCAGGGTCAAGGTCACATACTTAATGCTTCAAAAACTTTAACGCTCCGGTAAATATCTTATAATTTCTGTTTTCTTTCACGGATCAGCTTCATACTTCATATACGCATTGCTCTAATGGTCCTCTACTGTTCTGTGCCAAATCCATGTTCGTCCTGCCCCTGCCAAGCCCAGGGTCAAGGTCACAGACTTAGTGCTTCAAAAACTTTAACGCTCGGGTAAATATCTTATTATTTCCGTTCCTTTTCACGGATCATCTTCATACTTCATATACACATTGCTCTAATGATCCTCTACTGCCCTGTGCCAAATCCACGTTCGTCCTGCCCCGCCAAGCCCAGGGTCAAGGTCACATACTTGGTGCTTCAAAAACTTTAACGCTCGGGTAAAACAAATTTGACTTGGAATTTGGACTCATTTATTATCAAAGCGATATGTGGGGCATCCGTGTTCTATGAACACATTTTCTAGTTTAGTAGCTGGTTCCGGGCTTGTCAATCACCGTGTTAAATCGCTACAATGTATGTTTGGCTTTCCTCCAGAAAACAACTGGGGTGGGGGGGGGGGGGGGGCTAAAGACTCCTGTGACCACGGAACGATCGTGATCAATGATATGCAGCCTGGCAGATAAAAGTTCCCTTATAAAAACCATATAAATGAATGTTTAAAGAACTTAATGTTATGTGCAAATTACCCGCGGGTATCGGGTAACGATTTTGTACCCGGGTAGGAGCGTTACCCTATATACCCGGGACCCGGGTACTCGAGTACTCGTCCCAGCTCTACTAGTAACTGGGCCATAATTAAAATTATTTGTTTCTTCTTTGCCAACTGACTCCCTAAATTTCCATACTCAACACATTTGATTTTCTGTTTTTTTCTTTTTGGTCAAACACACCTGTTCGCTCCACAATTATCAATTATCTGAATGCATGTTTTGCATTCACTTTTAATAGTCAAATTTAGATTTCAACATTGTCTTTGGGTAGAACCCCTCAGACCCCCCCCCCCCCCCACACACCTTGCAGTCAGTTTACTTTTCATTTTCACATTAATATAACTTGTGATTGATCATTTACTCATCACTATAGTAATGTCCTGTTATTCAAAATAGTGGTTACTTAATTGCCATCATGCATCGGTAATTAATACAGAACTGTTCATCCAATCTTTATGCCTAAATTATCGACATCAAAGGATATAATTCTATAAATTGCTGTAGTTTTAATGTAATATTTCTATATATTTTAATGAAAAATTCTATATTCCTATATATATTTTATAGGACCGAAATGGCTGGACAGTCTGACAAACACAAAACATATTAAAAACAGTCGTATTTAATAACTACTTATATGTGTGTTCATAATACTACACCATGTTTAATTTTTGACAATTATTTTATTATTTAGTTCATTGTCACATTTATGTATATATGTACATTTATTACATAACATGGGCTCTGGGAGTGTAATAATACCCTTTCGATATTTTCAGTAGTGGAATAACAAAGCGTGTGCCCCACGTGCGTCAACGGTACGGTCCACATTGACGTGACATCATGTCATGGCTGTTTCGCTTCCGTTTCTACTGTAAAAAAACAGAACAAAACTCGTTATTCTACTCGATTTTAGTGTTATGTAATAATAGAATATTACATTCGTGTCTATATATTATTGAAATTCATTACACTCGTCCGAAGCCTCGCATTGTATCATTTTGACGGACTTGTGTAAATAATTTTGATAATACATGGACACTCCTGCTATATATCCTCTATGTATAGTATGTCCTGGGTCCGAGCTGTTTGGCGTGAAGTCTTGCGAGAGGAGGAGGAGATTATCCCGGCAAACTGGATAGTCAGTGGACAAGTCCACTGGCCCAAGAAGTTGGATGCGAACAAGGCCATGAAGGATGGGAGATGTCCACAGGATGGAGGGAAAACAAAATGGCTTTCATTCCCTTTGATTAAAGAGAAATTTAAATCAGGTATTAGTCACACTCACACATGTGTCATTTCATAGATCATAATTTGAGAAACAACAATTTAACTGGTCATCGGTCCATCACTATCGGGTATGGAATTTTTTTTAAGGATTCTAGTCCAGTAACCAGATATGTAACCAGATATGTAACCAGAAATGTATTGACTTCATCTATTACATGCATGTAAAGGTATTGGGGAGTGCAACATTTTGACTTTATATATGGAGTGTGTATCGGGAGACATTATACAATTATTGACTCGGTAGAATTATGGTAGCATTGAATATGGTGTGATATGGACCTGAGGAGGGAAAGATTGCCCTTCTCAGGTCCATATCACACCAGATTCAATGCTACCATAATTCTACCGAGTCAATAGTTGTTTTGTTATAAAACATTTTGAGAATGAACTCTGTGCTCATTTTTTAGAGAATGAACTCTGTGCTCAATATACAGAGCTAGTAAAATGATTGGACGAAATGGGGCGTATCACACCATATACAATGCTACCAAGTCAGTAATTGTTTTGTTAAATAATTAAGGTTATAAAACATTTT
This sequence comes from Conchocele bisecta, assembly GCA_029237695.1. Taxonomy (NCBI): domain Eukaryota; kingdom Metazoa; phylum Mollusca; class Bivalvia; order Lucinida; family Thyasiridae; genus Conchocele; species Conchocele bisecta. The sequence goes on along the minus strand of CM055276.1, from coordinate 34,761,495 downwards.
GAGAATGAACTCTGCTCAATACACGAGCAAGTAAAATGATTGGACAAGTTTTTTTATTGTTATTATTGTCTTTATTTATACTCGATAACCTGTTTAGCCTGTGGCTAATCTTCCACAGGGTCGTGTCGCCCGTATGAACCGATATGGGTTCACAGCTACCAGAGTCTGCCCTATGGGTATAGGTTATGATCAAATGTGAAAGTGTCTTGCTCAAGGACACAACCAGTCGCCCCGGCTGAGGCTCGAACCTGGGACCCTTGATCTCAAGTCCTGCGCTCTACCACTGAGCTAACCAGCCCCACTGGCGTTAGCCAATCTTTACCGACTTCAAATAAAATCATGTTTGTGTTATGTCTTAAGGTCTATTTTACAATATAATCACGTCGGCTTGGCGATGCACTGTGTATGACAAGCTTTGGGGTGGCCAAATCTATGAGATATTTATTATAGACACCTCCAAATCCATGCGCTATTCATTTTTATCCTTCACTTGCATTTGGCTACCCAGCCAATCAGAACTTGTTTATTTATAAATCATATAACAATTTGTATGTACCACCTGTACTAGCATACATGCAATTGTATGTTGACATCCAAAAGTAAAGTACAAGTTTATCCTGTTATTCAGACCAGAAGATAGAATGCGACAACTATGACGCCACCACTTCCGTCGAAACGGAGGAGGAGGACTGTCAGGGAGACAGACGTGAAAGAAAGAGGAAACCGTACCCAAACTTTGTTCTTGGTAAGATCAGTTTGTACTATGTTATTTGTTCATAGATTTTTAAGCTGACAGTGACAACATATTATTATACAGGGATTGGGAAGGGAATGGCCCATGGGCCAGTCTCATTGTTTTCAAAAATGGTCCATAGAATTTTACAAAACCTAAGCATTTAATATGGAATGGCACATTCAAATTTTAGTATATGAATAAATTATACTAAAATGGCCCATTCGGTAAAATTATCTTCCTAACCACTGTGTCATATTACAAAGTGAGCTTGAGTCTTATTTCCTGTCTATCATTGTATGTTTTTTGTATATGACTGTTGTATAACTAATTGTCAATATTGTAAAATATTTGGACAAGCTGATAGTAAATGAGCATTTACTTGATGGTTGTAATTTTTGGTTGTACAATTAATCTTAAACTCGAGCAATCGGTCGTTGGACACCGATTATTGATTAATCGAACGATCTTTTAAATAATCGATTGAATGCGTCAGTGGACAGGTGTCCATGTCTACAACATCGACGCAGATTTGTTCACGGATATAATCTTCTGAAATACTTCGAAATACCATCTACACGTTCACAGCATGCATCAGGGTTCGAAATTGACTTTTCACACACGCCTGACAACCGGGTCACATTTGTTTATAGTGCAAACTTTCGAATGGCACTAGTTGTCGTCGGTATATTAGTGTTGGTATTAGGCACAAAATTGTAGTATGCTAAATAATCGATTATAGGGTGATTAATCGAGACTAATTTTAGAGTTCTAAGTAGTTGTAAACTTGTAATGGTAGTCTAGCTTATAAAAGTAGGTGGAGATTTTGGCTGCCTGCCACCTACTTTTGACAAGGCTGCATATAATGTGCGTGTTATTGTATGTCATTACACATTGTTCAAACAATTTAAATCGACAGAACCAGAAATATACTGCATGGTTTGTAGTTGCAACAAATCTGATTCTTGCTTTGATTTTGTTATGTCTGCAGACTTCGATGACCAGCCAGGCGAGGAAGTATCAACTTCTGTCTCCAGTGAAGCAGGTGCATCCGAGGAGTCATCTTCAAAAAAATGCAGTAAGTTTTCAACAAGTTTTGAAAGTATTAACTAGGGATGCAACGATTCATGTACAGTTGATAATTTTGGTTTCTAACATGATTAAGCTCAATTAAGAACCAGCGTGTTCTATGTCCGTGTCACGTGACATTTTTATTGGCATTCATTGGTTGAAATTGTAAATAGAACAGTTTTATCTAACCATTTTTCATGTTTTTTTTACTTATTTGTTCCATCTCCAAAATTAAAATGCTTTTTATAAAAATTATAGACACTTTTACAGGAAAACATTGTAAAATCTATGAAGTCTATGTTCAAAATGTGGCCCCGGTGTCATTTGTATAGCTCTAGTCCTAAAATTGAAAAAAACCTAGGCGTCCAAAACTTCAAAGGCAATTTTCTTGGATAAGACTTTTTGGTAGATAGAACATTACAGTTCTCATGCGACGAATATTGTGCTATTTATCTTTTGTATGCTATGTTTGTAAATGTTTTATGGAACTGGAAATAAAAGCATTATAAAAAATAAAAAATTGAGATAATTTACTCCAATATGCCTGCTGAAATTGTCACTTGGCTGGTTGGAATAAATCTTAGCGAAAAATCTAATAAATTCGCATGTGGAAATATGCATCATTTTCTTCATTAGGCAAAGTTAATTTCAGAAAGTCTAGAAGTCCCGCTGCCACCGAATAAGTATGTGGAAACACCGACTTCGCCGTCCAAGGCTTCCAAGTCACCAATTATAAAGAGATCGTCTACCTCCAGGTCGCGGACGCGATCACCGAGTATTCAGACCTCCCAGCGTCAATCAACTTCTCAATCTCGGTTGTCCAGGGCACGGACGCGATCGCCGAGTATTCAGACCTCCAAGAACCAGCGTCAATCGACTTCTCAATCTCGGTTGTCAAGGTCGCGGACGCGATCGCCGAGTATTCAGATCTCCAAGAACCAGCGTCAATCGACTTCTGAATCTCGGTTGTCAAGGTCGCGGACGCGATCGCCGAGTATTCAGACCTCCAAGAACCAGCGTACATTGACTTCTCAATCTCGGTTGTCAAGGCGCGGACGCGATCGCCGAGTATTCATATCTCCCAGCGTCAATCGACTTCTCAATCTCAGTTGTCCAGGGCGCGGACGCGATCGCCGAGTATTCAGACCTCCAAGAAGCAGCGCCAATCGACTTCTCAATCTCAGTTGTCCAGGGCACGGACGCGATCGCCGAGTATTCAGACCTCCAAGAAGCAGCGCCAATCGACTTCTCAATCTCAGTTGTCCAGGGCACGGACGCGATCGCCGATGTATTCAGATCTCCAAGAAGCAGCGCCAATCGACTTCTCAATCTCAGTTGTCCAGGGCACGGACGCGATCGCCGAGTATTCAGATCTCCAAGAAGCAGCGCCAATCGACTTCTCAATCTCAGTTGTCCAGGGCACGGACGCGATCGCCGAGTATTCAGATCTCCAAGAAGCAGCGCCAATCGACTTCTCAATCTCAGTTGTCCAGGGCACGGACGCGATCGCCGAGTATTCAGACCTCCAAGAAGCAGCGCCAATCGACTTCTCAATCTCAGTTGTCCAGGGCACGGACGCGATCGCCGAGTATTCAGACCTCCAAGAAGCAGCGCCAATCGACTTCTCAATCTCGGTTGTCCAGGTCGCGGACGCGATCGCCGAGTATTCAGATCTCCAAGAAGCAGCGCCAATCGACTTCTCAATCTCAGTTGTCCAGGGCACGGACGCGATCGCCGAGTATTCAGACCTCCAAGAAGCAGCGCCAATCGACTTCTCAATCTCGGTTGTCCAGGTCGCGGACGCGATCGCCGAGTATTCAGATCTCCAAGAAGCAGCGCCAATCGACTTCTCAATCTCAGTTGTCCAGGGCACGGACGCGATCGCCGAGTATTCAGACCTCCAAGAAGCAGCGCCAATCGACTTCTCAATCTCAGTTGTCCAGGGCACGGACGCGATCGCCGAGTATTCAGATCTCCAAGAAGCAGCGCCAATCGACTTCTCAATCTCAGTTGTCCAGGTCGTGGACGCGATCGCCGAGTATTCAGATCTCCAAGAAGCAGCATCATTCGACTTCTCAATCTCGGTTGTCCAGGGCATGGACGCGATCGCCGAGTATTCAGACCTCCAAGAAGCAGCGCCAATCGACTTCTCAATCTCAGTTGTCCAGGTCGCGGACGCGATCGCCGAGTATTCAGATCTCCAAGAACCAGCGCCAATCGACTTCTCAATCTTCGGTGTCCAGCTCGTGGACGCGATCGCCGAGTATTCAGACCTCCCAGCGTCAATCGACTTCTCAATCTCGGTTGTCCAGGTCGCGGACGCGATCGCCGAGTATTCAGATCTCCAAGAACCAGCGCCAATCGACTTCTCAATCTTCGGTGTCCAGCTCATGGACGCGATCGCCGAGTATTCAGACCTCCCAGCGTCAATCGACTTCTCAATCTCGGTTGTCCAGGTCGCGGACGCGATCGCCGAGTATTCGGACCTCCAAGCGCCAGCGCCAATCGACTTCTCCATATTCGGTGTCCAGGTCGCGGACGCGATCGCCGAGTATTTGGACCATCAAGCGCCAGCGCCAATTGACGTCTCAATCTGGTGTGTCCACGTCTCGATTGTCAAGTATTAGGACTTCCACCCCAAGCGGTACATCATCAACATCTCGATCTCATGTATACAGGTCGCGATCGCCAATCATCAGACGCAAAACTCCAGTTCCTTCAAACAGGTAGGCCTAATGATGCAAGGCCAATGGTCATACATAAATAATTAAATATAAAATATTACATTTAAATTTATAATTTTTAATATTTAACTATTAGTAATGCTGCATATATAAGAAATATTGCTCTCTACTATTCGATAGTTTCTCACGTTTCTCGAGTCGTAGACATTGAAGTTGACAATATTTAGAAAATTGTGACCACTCCCCAGGTTTCGGAAAATTTGATTTTTGACCCCCAGGAATTTGCGGAACCGGTGTGTCGACGCCATATGGCCGTAGCTCCATTTAGTCTAAAAATAACCATAGTGTGTTGATGCGAGGTTAAACCCTATTTCATTTATTCATTCTAGGTTTAAATTATGTGGCCCGACTCCGAATTATGTCTTCCCCTTACCAGGGAAGACATAATGTTTTAATGTGCCCCTTTGTTAATTATAATGTGGAATTGATAAGTGCAAATCTGGGGGAGACATGAGACACCTAATAGCTCAATTAGATATTTATGTCAATATTGTCATTACAGAAGAGAATTATAATACATTTAACTAAATTAATGATGTGGAATGTAACTTGCATCCTTGTATGTGTATGACTCTTTTTTTATTGGTATATATATTACAGGTATTCACAAGGACCAGATATGGTAACCCCTCGGTCTTGCCAGGTAGATCATCATGGGTCCATTCGCCACTCGAGGAGGGACGCCATTGCTTCGAGCAGGTAATGACAAGAGAAATAATGGACAGATTTATTATGAACCACAGCTTATTTTCTTTTCTACAATCACATGTCTAAATACATTATTTGGCATGTCAATCAATTAATTTTTATCCTTGGTCCCTTCGATTCAGATAGGATTAACAATATCGGCGTCGGATAGGATTTACAATATTGGCGTCAGATACGATTAACAATATCGGCGTCCGATAGGATTAACAATATCAGCATAAGACAGCATTCACACTTTGATGTGGAACCCCTTAGAAGGATGGATATTTGTCATTTTCTTTTGACATTTGTCATTTTTCTGGCAAAAACTACGACCAATAACCATGTTCAAACAAGATAGATAAATATATTACTAACATATTTAGTTTATTCATCAAGATAACACTTTAATATTTACTGTACAATCTAATCATCAGCAGATACATTGTGGAGCATTGCACATAAAAAAATACACTTTATAACAGATTTTCTTTCGTGTATAACGAAATATATAATAGGTATATAATTATTTTTTTTCAGCAAAACATCCAAGGAAATTGCGCAAGAGGAGCGGGTACAAATTTCACGAAAGGAAGATTTGGCCTTCCCGATGTCTGACACAAGTAAGATTACATAGTGTCTTTCACTGACATTTTTATATTTTACAGTGTTGGAAATAGCCTGTCCTGAATTCAATATTTTATATTTATACTATATACGGCGGCTATTTCCAACACTGTTTATTAGTTTCACCATATTCCCTAACTGGAATGTTTTCTACAAAGACAATGTTTACTTTACATACGTATATGCATATGTAATTTGTAATTTGCTTGTGAGTGGTTTTCAGTATCAGAGCCTGGTTGCTATCAACTAGCATATAGAATATCAAGAGTATATAACTCAAGAGCAAACTACTGTGAGCGACACAAATCGACGACAAAATCGTCTGGAACAAAAACTAAAGCGATATAAAAGCTCAATATTTAGCATAGGCTCCACAAATGTACCAAATTACAGGTCAATCGGAACAAAAGTAATTTTCTTTTCAAACAACGAATTTGTTACGGGGTTGTAAGCAATGTTAGGCGACGCAAAGCACTCTGGGATAATAAACACACTTTTTATCCGGGAACTGTATGCACAGTTACCAGCGCGAAACACAGAATCTCATGCTTTGGCGTTACATTACGAAATTAAGCTGTGTGACGTCAAGGCGCATGCACCGACACAGGAATTACAACGTCGCAATCTGATGCTCCACTGATCGCAATATGTAAATTACGTCCTTTACCTATATGACGTCATCATAAGTAGAACAAAGACTTGCAACGTTTCCATGCCAATAGGGGGGCGATTTCACGCGGATACTGGTTAAACATTGGATTCGAGATTATTGCCAAGAAGACACCGGACAAGAGTTCACAACTTCCGCCTCGACTTGCGTGGCCTAACATTGCTTACTACCCCATAACAAAACAGCTTTTTGACCAATATTTTATTTATGATCCGATCGTCCTGAAATTTGGCACATATGAAGACTATGTAATTGTGGATAATAAGATAAATTTTGAGCTTTTAAATCATTTTAGCCTTTGTTCCAGGCAATTTTTTCTCTGACTAGTTTACTCTTATGTTATATACTCTTGAGAATATGTAATCAATAGATCGTCAATATTTCTGTTTTTTAATAAGTATGATAGACATTTATTCTTTCTATAAGGGTTCCAGAAGAAGGCCATGTACCTACTAATGGACATCAGAGACATGCTGAAGACGAAGGGATTGGCAACAGGTAGTGAGGGAGTGGGCAAGCTGCCCTCGCAGACGGAAACGCTGGAGGAGCTCCAGAGACTGGATGCAACACTACAGACATTAGAAACAAGAGACACTATGGTTAGTATGCACATTGAGATAATTATTTTTTCTATGTACCGCATTTATGGATTTTGAGAAACAAATGGTTTTCGAATTGATTGAGTTGTTGTTTCCTTATTTTTTTAAAAATTGAGATAAGCTAGAGACAGGTGTGTAAACTAAAAAAATCTAAATAACACAGCATAATTATTACCAGTTTTCTATGACTATTCTAAACACTGTACAGATGTAAATATGCACAATAAATTAGAAAAGAGCCTTGTGCCAATTTATTTACTTTCTGTTCTCTATGGAATTGTATGAAAATCTAAAAAGTACTTTTTAGCTCGCCTATGCTATGTATAGGGGAGGTATTGTGATGTTGGCGTCGGCGGCGTCCACTGTGGACACATATGGGTTCAAAGTTTGCATTTAAGGTTTGTGTTTTGGTTTTGGTTTTGGGGGGTTACATCTTCACTACGCATAAACCATATTTCCACACACACCCTTTAAACCCATTCTGACCCTGGGGCATGGTCATGGTCATGTTTGGAGGGTTCTGGACTTCGGTTTAAGGTTTGCGTTTAACATTTGGTTTTCATTCTAACATCACTAATATTTCATTGATAGCTTTCATGTTTTATTTGTACCGTTAGTAAGAATCATCCATTCATCCACACTCACCCTTACACCCCTCATGACCCTTGGGAAGGTCAAGGTTATGTTTGCAGGGTCCTGGACTTAGGTTTAAGGTTTGCGTTTAACGTTTGGTTTTCATTCCAACTTCACTAATATTTCATTGATAGCTTTCATATTCCATGTACATGTATACCTTTAGTAAGAATCACCCAACCATCCACACTCACAGACACCCCTATACCCCTCTTGACCCTAGGGCAAGGACAAGGTCATGTTTGGAGGATTCTGGACTTGGGTTTAAGGTTTACGTTTAATGTTTGGTTTTCAGTATAACTTCACTATTATTTAATTGATAGCATTCATATTTGCTTTATGCCTTCAGTAAGTATTGCCCATCCTTTCACCACACATGCTCTGACCATTGAGCAAGGTCAAGGTCATTTTTGGATAGTCCTAGCCTTGGGTTTAATGTTTGCGTTTAACGTTTGGTTTTCATTCTGACTTCCCTATTATTTCATTGGTGGCTTTCATATTTAATTTATACCTTTTGATATTTGTTCTAGGTATTGGCTACTTATGAAACTTTGTATAGATATGGCGTTTAAACCCTATTAGGCGAGCTTGTGACGTCTTTCTGACAACTCTTGTTATTTAATATGTTCAGATTGCTGGATTGTCCAAAATCGGAGGGGTAAACGGGAACCATGTCATAAAGAAAATAATGGAAAGGTAAGTATTTCTTTATCTTTGTTTAAGAATAATGTCAACTCAATTGAGTACCTCGAGATCTATTGGGAACTGTTTTACTAGTATATACTGAATTAAAATATAGACATGTTTATATATCATTTGAAAGGTAATTGAATGAACTAACTAACTTTGAGTCACATTTGGTTGTACTCTAGCATAATCCTTGCCTTCTAGTTCTTAAATTTTTTTTTAATCACTTTACATATTCAAACAAGAAATGCGTCTGTCGAACGCGGATGCCACCTGCAGCATATTTGAGAAACTGTGACAAATTGGTTAACCGAAAAGTGTGACGGACAGACGGACGGACGGACGGATCTGCTTGACATGGTCATGTCATATATCAAATTGAAGGTATCGATGAGGCGATGGCTCTGGTGCAATATTTCGGAATCGGATGATTATGTCATCCATGATGGCCTCCAAAAGGTCCATTTATTCGAGATTTTGAACGTCTTTTTCTCAGGAACCACATGGCCGATGCTGGCCAAACTTCATAGCAAGTTAAGATCCTTGGGTGAAGCATTTTCAGATTTGGTAAAATGAGTCATCGCTTAATCCAAGATGACCGCCATCTAAAAATAGCACAATGTTTTTAAAACACATGAACTCAATGTCACATTCTTCTCTGCTGTTCATGGAGTCAGGTGAGCGAATTAGGGCCATCATGGCCCTCTTGCTTAGTTATTGCATTTCAAGAATAAATATGACGCCTAAAAGAAAATGACCCGTGTTTCCGCTAACAGTCTCCAATGATAGGGTCGGTCGGGTATAAACTTTATTTTGTTTTTATGCCCCCGCCACCGAACGTACGTACGAAACCTTAACGCTCGGGTAAATGGCTTATAATTTCTGTTTCCTTGCTCGGATCTGCTTGACATTTCACACAAGCATTGCTCCAATGGTCCTCTACCGCCCTGTGACAAATCCACATTCGTCCCACCCCCGCTAAGCCCAGGGTCAAGGTCACAGACTTGGTGCGTTCGAAACCTTAACGCTGAGTAAATGCCTTATAATTTCTGTTTCCTTGCTCGGATCTGCTTCACATTTCACACACGCATTGCTCCAATGGTCCTCTGCCACCCTGTGACAAATCCACATTCAAATTTGCCTTGTTTTCTTTGGCTGCCAGCGGGGGCATTCGTGTGCCGACAGGCCATATTTCTAGTTAAATTTTATTTCTCCAAGCAACAATTAACCGCTGATGGTGTAAAGCATTTTAGCTGTTTAGAGATGTCCGACATTAACGGTTTTCCGTATGTTGCAAACTAGATCGAGAGGAGATCGAGCTGATCCGAGAGGACTCCTGACATGGGCTTTGATGTAAAGGCCATACTTCGGCACCATTTATTATACGACCGTTTTGAAAAAAAAACGGTACGTATTATGTTTTACCGAACGGCGGGCGGGCAGCGGACAGATAAACTGCATAGTTTGTGTACACAACTCCTCTGAAACTGCTCAGTGGATTGATCTGAAACTATACACACGCGTTCCACACATATTGAAGATGTGCACCTTGGTGTTTTTATGCCGAAAACATTATTATTTAACAAAAATGTCACCTTTTAAACTTGGCCATTATCTTTTCTGTATCTTCGCTGACTGGCCCATATTCGACGGTCGTATTTTGTGACTTACGGCACTCTTGTTGTAATTCAAAACGGGCAATATCCGCAAGTAACAATTTTCCACTGAATAAAACCTGTAGAGTCGGCATAAAAAAATAGGGTTAGCAGAAACACAGGAGATTTTATTTTTGGCCTGAGGATTGTGCAAATTGAGTTGACAGTATTCTGAATAACACGAAAAAAATAAAATTTGTATTTTTAGCCAGGTTTTTTGAAAAAAAATCCAGGCTATTGGATTGGCGAAAGCCGGGCGGCGGGCGGCGTCCACAATCAATGTTAAGTTTTTGTGTTTGAGTCCATTTCTTTGTTACTGTACCACCTAGGACCACCAAACTTGCACAGCTTCATAATCAAGGGGTGCCCACCACATATCACTATCCAACATGTTACCTTTTTAGCCAGGTTTTTTTAACAAAAATCCAGGCTATTGGATTGGCGAAAGCCGGGCGGGCGGCGTCCACAATCAATGTTAAGTTTTCGTGTTTGAGTCCATTTCTTTGTTACTGTACCACCTAGGACCACCAAACTTTCACAGCTTCATAATCAAGGGGTGCCCACCACATATCACTATCCAACATGTTACCTTTTTTTTAACTTGACCCATTTTTTCCGCGCAGTCGACTTAGCCATTTACAATGTTAAGTTTTCGCGTTTACAATGTTAAGTTTTCGTGTTTAAGTCCATTTCTTTGGTACTGTACCACCTAGGACCACCAAACTTTCACAGCTTCATAACCAAGGGGTGCCTACCACATACAACTATTCAACATGTGACCATTTTTTTTTACCTTCACCTATTATTTCTACGTAATTGACTTAGCCATTTTCAACATTAACTTTTTAACGTACGTCTGGTTAAAGTTTTTTGGTTAAAAGTTTTTCGTTATACTATATCTCATGGGTGTTTATCATCATCCATATTTTCATTCTACCCCCCAACCGTGCGGCCCCTGTGCCCAATGTCAAGGTCAAATTACTTTGTTAAAGTTTTTTTGTGTACTATATCTCTGCAACTGCTTCACCCATTACCTTGATACTTCACATGGGTGTTTATCATCATTGTCGCACCCGCTTGCAGAAAGCGCGATATCGTCGGCATTTTGGCATACGTCCGTCCGTGTGTCCGGTTAAAGTTTTTTCGTTAAAGTTTTTCCATCTACTATATCTATTTTTTTAGTGTCCATGCCTCGCCCCAAGGTGCGACATGCAGGCCATGGCCATCTAGTCTACAAAAAGTGGGTATAATTATGTTACCCAAGTGTCTGCTTGGAAAAAACCTGGCCTTCGTGGCTTTGCCTCGTTTCTTGTTATGCTTCTTGTATAATTGTTGTATAATTCATAGGCACTCCCTCCTACCGAGATCAAGGTCACAGTCATTTGCTGACCTTGGTTAAAGTTTTTCTCAACTGCTATAAACCAAACAATTTTCATCGCAGATCTCCCGTACTTAATTGGCACATACTAACAACATGTCAACTTGATTACTTCCACTCACCCAATCCTGCCAGGTTCAAGGTCAAGGTCACTTACAAAGTTCAAGGTCAAATGTTGACTTTGTTCAAATCAAATTTCAATGGAAACCCGGGCGAATCTATGTTTTACTAACATATCTTGTTTTTTTTTACAAAGTCTGTCTTATTTTCAGGTTAATGACAAATGAACTTATGGGTTTCTTCAACCTGAAGGGGAAGAGGGGCAAACTTGCCTTTTCAAGTCTTCGACTATACAGTGTCGTTAAAGGTATGCATCGAAATGGAAACATTTTCAGATGTTTTTAAACTGTTCCATAGAAATGGATGCTAAGACAATTCACTGATACAATAATACACTAATATATTGCATTGCAGCTAATCAATATAGCTAAAAAAAACGCTATTAGTGTATCAGTACAGTATTTATATGAACTTGTACTGAATCTATGTTTGCTGTGTATATATTTCTTGCTCTTTATGCGCCCCTCATTTACGGCGGAATGTGTTGTGGTATACCCTCCATCCATCGTCCCTTCGCCCCCTCGTCCGTTAGACGTTACATTTCTGTGTGATAACTTTAGTAAATATTGTCCGATTTCAAATATTTTGTAACATTAATTATGCAAATTGTAAGATTGTAAACTTTGACAATATTGATTATACTGGATGATCATGACTACGCTATTTATAGGTCATTTGTAGTTACAGGGATACTAATGTTTAGGGAGAGTTTATCCAACATGCTGTAGGTTAAATTGAATAAAGTAGTGAAAATCCCATCAATATAGTTAAATTAGTTTTTTGAATTGAAAGATAATAGACGACTCAAGTTTCTTTAGTTTCTCACACCCCTGCTGTTAGATACAGTACCAAATGACCAAAAAGACAGGAGTGTGAGATAACTTTTTAGGAGTGTAAGATAGCTTCATGTGAACCTATCTTGTATTGTAGTTGAAATCCAATAAATGAACTTCATTCAAAACAACACGCCAAATGTTATATGCCTATGGAGTGTCATTCCATCTGCGCTGAAAATATATGACGTCAAACGCATACTGTGATGTCATCACATTTGGTGCTACTCCTTATCATTCGTTTGTCATGAAGTCACGTTTAGCGGGAATTTGGCACGCTGTACTGTGCGCTAATACCGACTGCTGACATAGTTTTATAGTAGTGTATTGTGCACTTTCACAGCGCATCATTAATAATATTGTGGTATGCGAGAAATATGTTCTAACATTGCTTGTTCTGAACCCGTTTATCTCGCACTCTTGATAGAAAATCAAATTAACATCTTACACTCGCTACGTTCGTGCAAGATGGAATTACTATCACTCGTGCGAGATAAATGGGTTCAGAACAAACAATGTTAGAACTTATTAATCCCTATGATTAATAGTTGTTTATTTTATTATACATTTTAACATTTCAACAGAGAGTGGGATGAACGCTCTGCCAGCCATGACGGAATTCGAGGTAGATGGAGCTATGAGCTACTGTATGAAGTATGCTCCGGACCGACGTGGCGGTGGGGGGAGGAAACGGCAGACGGACACTTCAGAGGGCCAGAGTCGATGACTGGTGTATATGTCTTTGGTCTGACATTGTATATAAGTTCTGCCATAAATAAATAATCAATACATGTATATACTTGTGATGTGTTTTGTTTGATACAGGAAGTGTCGCACATTTCATTGGTTGGCAGGAGTCCATAAATTCAGCTTTGTAATCTCGATGTTACATGTAAGTTTACGACGTATGAACATTTCATTGTTCGTACGTCGTAAACTTACATCTAACACCGAGATTACAAAGCTGAATTTATGGACTCCTGCCATGTCTAACCAAATTCCAACGTCCGAGTTACGTTGGATTGACGTTAGATTTTGGTTGTATATGGAAGTTAGATAGACGTCACTTTGACGTAAATCCAACATCTGGGTCTGACGTAAATCCAACGTAAATCCAACATCTGGATCTGCCGTAAACCTGACGTAAATCAAACGTAAATCAAACATCATGATCTGACGTAAACCTGACGTAAATCCCAACGTAAATCCAACATCTGGATCTGACGTAAATCCAACGTCAGGATTTGACGGTGTGTCAACGTCATTTTCTGACGTAAATCCATCGTCGGTGTCCGAC
>CM055276.1:34717139-34747261 GCA_029237695.1 Conchocele bisecta | reverse complement strand
TACCGACCTACCTCGTTTGGCCCTTCTGTACCGCTTTTGCTCCCTCTTACTGGAGAGACAAATCCTGTTGTGCCCCATTAAAAAGGAATATGATCTATGCAGATAATTTTACTCTTCGGGCTGGAGCTAAGTGACTCTGTTACCGTATGGACCGGGCACCAGGTCACGATGTTCTAATTTCAGGAGTGAAAATATAGTTAGAACTGCAAATATTGAGTTCTGATCTTGGACATGTTGAATATCGCGTAATCCATCCTGTTGGCCTGGTGTTAAATGACACTGGCAGTTGAATGGCTGTTAAACATCAATCATCACTCATTCAATCATCTGTCACGGTTTTAGAGGATGCTGCAATGTGCAAAGAAATGGAAATATGTTTCATTTGTGTTTTCAATCTGTTATAATTTTGTCAATGTATCTGTAGCAGTGTTGAGCTCTGCATTATATTAATTTTTACCCGAGATCGCCAGGTACGCTGGCATGTCTGACATGCATGCAGACCATTTGTCTACTTGTTTTCAGGTGAGGTCTGTACATGTGGCCCAAACTAAATAAACCAAACATAATTTATTTTAGACAAATTTCTGTATTTTTTAACTTCAGGCTGGAAAGGAAGTATTATTATGGAAAGAAAGCTGCTAGCAAACAAGAGCCAGACGAGTTTCTTTCTCTGATAATTGACGGCATGGACCAATGTATGTACATCAATTTTTATTGTTGGGTGATGTGTGGAGTGATATGTGGAGCACACGAGTGGTAATTTATCGGTCGGCGTTCATCCTTACTGGAATGTCGACCTACAGGGTTTGGCCCTTATGTACCGTTTTGGCTCCCTGGTGCGTGAGAGCTAAATCCTGTTTTTCCCCATTGAAAAGAAATACAACCAGAACCTGTACAGATTAGTTGTATACGCGTGTTTGTAAAATGGGACGTATTATGAAATGGCGTCTGCCTGTGTGTCAAACTCCTACAGTTTTCAACCTGTTTATTATACACCCCCCCCCCCCCAGCGATAGTTGTGTGTGGGGGTATACTGCTTTCACATTGCCTGTGCGTCCGAGAGTCTGTCCGTCCTTCCATCAGTCTGTGCGTAACATATGGTTTCCGTACGATAACTTTAGTTCTCTTCCTCCGATCTTCATCAAACTTCACATGTGCACTTATCTCAATGACAGCAAAAACTTATTTAATATGGGTTTTGTCCGTTCAAGGTCAAGGTCACTGTTGCTAAAAATACTTTGATATTCGTGTAACATTTTCACGATATTTTACATATTTAGGGGTACCTGGGCCCACACAGGGGGTATTCCGTCAGCCTCGCTTACTAGGTATACATGATATCATCAACTACTGCAATGCGTAACAACAATTTTGTTTTCTGTCTTCAGTTGTTACCAAGTTATGCCCATGTTCCCACCAAAAAAGTTCTGCTTTTTCCTCGTACATATTTGTATGTACCAATTGATTATTTCATACTAGCATAGGTGTCGTTATTACAATCAAGTGCTAGTATGTTTGTAAATCATAATTTTCTCTTTCCCTCTTCAGTTTCCCTCTCCAAGTTATGCCCCTTTTTTAAAAAAAATGCCATGTGGCTCGTACTGCAAACTTCTATAGTTTTCTACGTATGTAGTTCATACATCATTACCATGAAGTGCTGCCGTGCTGATGTGCGTAATACAAATTTTCTTTTTCCCATCTTCAGGTGTTACCGAGGTATGGCCCTTTTTGCACATAAAAAATATGGTCTATCATGTCTATTCAAACATATATCATGTACACATCTGCACATACACAAGCAAATTGTTAAAACATTATTTATGGCACCATTACACTATCACAATGTACGGGAGCATATAGTATAAGAATTATCCACCTGTCCATATGTCCCGATATTTTGGGACAAATTAATGCATACGTTTTTCATTCCCACAGGGGATTTCTATTTTGTAACAATATTTTTGTTTAGCCTGCGAAGCGAGACTTGTATAGGTTTTGCTTTTCGCGGTACTAATAATATTTGAGTAATTTGTATCTTTTCATTTCAATCTCGTATAGCTTAAGTTAATAACAATGTACATGATGTATAGTTAAATGATATTTGATGGCACAACTTCAAGCCTGCCATGTATAAGTATATTTAATATTCCAGCGAAAACCGACCTTCCTCACTTCACTGGGCGCCCATCAAAGGTATATTTCTGGGCTATACATTATATATAACACATGTTCATCCTTGTCTATCTGTCATCTGTCTATTAGTTCTAATATTTCGATGATGTGTGTGGGTGAAAGCACTTCAGATTTATAAAATTAGAGGTTGTTACATAATACAAATTATCATGTGGATAGTTGGAGCTAAGTCCTATTATATCCATTATATGTCTGTTGATATTCTTCACCATATGTAAATAATTTGCACAAATTCTTAACAAGTGAGGAATTCCTTTCTGTGACATAATGTCATCAATATACATAGAGATGAGGAATTGTTTTTACATTTTCACCGTTTCATTTCACTTGACATGAAAGATAACTAATTCATGCTCTGTTCTTGCAGGCTATCAACCCCGCTGTCCTCATGGGGACACACGTGACAGGCGTTATGAGTCACGGACACAACTTATTCCTGAACTATGTCGACATTTTGGAATATCCCCACGATCCAAACTTAACAATAAATATTATTATACAGGCACTACACCACATTTATGGCACTCAGGTTAGTATGTGTTCCAATAATCAGACATAACAATTATAACTGACGTGGAGTTATCATATTTTGCTATTTGTTAGTTATTATCAGTAGCACTGTTTTTGTCTCGCCTGTGAATAAGCATGGATTCAATATAGCATTATTATACTGCATGTCAAAGTATATGTCGTGACCACCATTTGAACTGTCTCGTCGAGACGGTTCAAATGAGTGCTCACAACATATACTTTCGATGAGAAATGAATGAATTATCAAAAATATATTTTGAAACATACATACTCCTAGATGGGTATTCCGCATGCAATGGGTTAATGTTTACATACTCGGCCTTCTCATTAAGGTTTGAAGTAGCAGGTGGAATCGCAGAAGTGGGTGTTTATGTGCTTCCACTATCTAATTACATGTACTTTTATCACATCAAAGGTCATAGTCAGATCACCCTAAAACTGAGTAATTGTATTAGCGGCATTGTTATACAGGTACATATAGGCATTTTTATAGGGTTTAATTTTGGACTACATATCATACTCGATATAGGGATAGTACTTGTTATTAGCAGACTGCCAGTGTTTGTACTGGTTTGATCTTGTCCGTTCTTAAAATGTTGGACTCCGAAAAAAGGAAAACCTATTTCTCGCTTTCTGTTTGATTCCACGCCATTCTTGAGGTCAGTCAAGATGTTGTAGTAGGGGGAGGTTGGTGCTTCAGTCAAGATGTTGTCAGTAATTATCATGTGTCTATTCATGCCACCGTCATACATATATGCTGAATGGTATATAGTTTTTGTCTGTCCATCTGTAAGATTGGCCTTAAAGTTTCTTCATCATCATGCAATAACTGTCCAATTGACTTCATACTTCAGTCACATATACTTTCATGCCTATTGTCAAGGTCACAAACTCGCATTACTTACATTTTTCACAAGTTGCAGTGAAGTTATAGTTAATACTAGATGTTGGACGGCCAGTGGTATATGTTAGTTGGTGCTTACTTACTCCAGTTGAACACTATCACTTAGGATTGTGCCAATGTTTGGATATCAATAGATGTATGTCATAATGTGTCACACTCCTGCTTCTTATATGTGACCTGAACCTTTTGTGTTCTTATTGGAATTTGTATTGTGTATTGTAGGAACGACTTCCACCAGTATTATACATTCAGGCAGACAACTGTTACCGTGAGAATAAAAACCGATATGTCCTTGGCTTCCTGGAATTGCTGGTTAGACAGAGAATTTTTCAGGAGGTATGTAACTTTGTGACAGACAATATTGACATTCGTGAACAGTATCTGGGATAATCCAAGTTGGCCGCCATCTACAAATAGTACAAATTTATAAAAGAGCTTCTTATGAACCGATTAGCCGATTTGGCCGAAACTTGGCACAAATGATCGATGTATGGTGCTCTTTCAGAATAGCTAAAATGGTGACCGTATGGTGAAAAATGGGCGTGGCCCATGCAGTCAAATAGGGGTCCAAATTCATTTTTGTAATAATATGGTCGTGTCATATATCAATTCGATTATATCGACAAGACGATCTGTCCAGTGCAGTTTTTGTCAAAATCTTCCGTTTACTTCATCCAAGATGGCCGCCGAAAGGTAAAAGTGTCATCCTTTCATTAGATGTCCTGAACCGCTGGGCAGATGTTGACCAAACTTCACATGAATGATGTATGGGTAATGTCTTTTCATAATTGCTAAAATGGTGGTTGTCGCATAATCGAAGATGGCCGTTGTATAAAAATAGCACAAATTCTCAAAAGATCTTCTTGTGAATCGATTTGGACGAAACTTGGTAGAAATGATCGATGTATGGTGTTGTTTCAGAACAGCTAAAAAGGTGGCCCGGGGTCAACACAATGGACTTTGTGCGGAGGTGTTAAATAGGTTAAAAAAAAAGTGGTTTTCGCATAATCCAAGATGGCCGCCATCTAAAAATAGTATAAATTCTTAAAATATCTTCTTGTGAACCTATTTTGATGAAACTTGTTATGTATATATTCTGACAACTTTACGTACGAATATTTGCTTGGTATCCCCTAGTTTTATGACATTCTACAGGTGAGCGATGTAGGGTCATCATGGCCCTCTTGTTATGCCACCGACCATGCGTGACTCTGTGACTGCTTGGAGTATCAACTTTTACACATTGATCACCATCCATCCATATGTTCATTGTATATTTATTGTGATTAATACGTATACTCTAATACCTTGGGTATTACATTTCAATACATCATAATTCTTGATTTCTGCAAGACGCATAATGCAATGACAATACATTAAACAATGTATATTTAACTTAAAGGTTAAAACAATAAACCTTAATTCCTACAATACACTAAATACACCATGTTATCAATTAAATAATCTGACAATTACTATATTTTTTTCAGGTCCACATTTCCTTCCTCTATAGCGGCCATACACACGAAGACATTGATGCTGGTTTTAGCAGAATTTCCCGAAACTTAAACAAAAACAATGCCGAAACACTCCCCGATTTATTACACTTGCTCCCAAATGTTCACCTAATTCAAGGGATCCTAGATGTTAAGTCGGTACTTGAAGGCAGCCTCTGCAAAATTAAATTAATTTCAACTCCGCTGCATTACAAAATTTCATCTCACGGTAAAGCCATCAAAGTTCACTATAAGGGACAACAACACATGCCATGGATTTGTTTAGATGGTCGCGGATCTTTTCTCAGAGATACTCCTCAAGGTCAACCCAAAATACTTGCACCAAATTTTTTAAAGTTTGATGATAATGTGAATAATCTTAGAAAACAAATTGTGTCAATAAAAAATATGTTTACGGACGAGGCTAAATATTTGTGGTGGATTGACTATTTGGACAACCAAAAATATAAATACAAAACACGTAGAATTAATACGAAATGGATTTCCACATTACCTCGCCAACCAATCAAGCCAAAAGCAAAGAAATCTCTTAATGTCTTGGATCCAGATCTGGAAAAGAAGCTGACCAAGGAAACTGCAATTCCACAGGCAAGTAGCAGTATTTAATTCAAACTCGAATGCCGGCCTACATGTACATGGTTTGGCCCTCGTGTACAGGTTGGCCTCAAGTGTGTGAGAGATAAATCCTGTTAGGCCCATGTTGTTTTGTCCTTAAACACGTTCAGAAAAATGACCGGAGGCGACTGGTCTATTTAGCCGCGGGCCTGTGGCATGTAGATATAGACTCGGGCCTGGAGTACATATGGCCTGCCGTGCCTGTTGAACAAAATTCGCAAACTGACAACTATCTCTGATTACTATCTGACGTCAGCCAATTTGGCATTCGCAAACAAGTCCGACCGAAATAATGTAAGGTGCACGCTTTGCCATTGGTAAACTTCCTGGTTGGAAGAGTTTACCGACATATTACTAGCAACGCTGGTGGTATTTTTGGGAAATTTGTGTGTGCCAATGTCAGATACATAATAGTTGCGTAGACTGACTGCTTTTATTGTCGAGCCCGCTTGCGGTAAGGGAGAAATAGTGATCACAATGACGTCCGGGTGTCCGTCCTGGTGTCCGTCCGTCTGCTCATGCGTCCGAAATCTGCGTTAAAAGTTTTTAAATATCTTATATCTCTGCAGTCTTTACTCACATTTACTTGAAACTTCATATTCATATTACTCATCATCCATATATTCATTCTGTGTCCCACTAATACGGCCCATGTACCCCAAGGTCAAGGCCAGATGACTTCGAAGTTTGCATTCAAATCTGGGTTAAAGTTTTTAAATACCTTGTATCTCTGCAGTCTTAACTCACATTCAGCTAAAACCTCATATGATTATTGGTCATCGTCCATATATTAATTATGTGTCCCACTCGTGCGGTCCATGTGCCCCAAGGTCACGGACAAATGACTTAGACGTTTGCCTTCCAATCTGTTTTTACATAGGGTACATGGTACCCTGTGTTATGCTATCGAGCAGCTCATTTGGCTCCTCCCACGACCCCCCTCGGTGCGGACGTCCGTAGTGATATGTGATATTTTGGGCAGATTCTGATTATACCATATGCATTGTGTTACTCGACCTTTCAATGCGGGTTTGAAACCGCTACTTGAAAATAATATTATAACAAATTTTTTGCACTAATAAATGTCAACACCTGCCGTTCTACGTAGGCAAACAAGTGGGATTATTTGCTCGCGCAATGAAGTTGTAATTTGGCCGTGTGATTGACAGTAGAATATCTGCGTAAACAGCCAATTTCACCGATTTTCTAATATAAGAGAGACAACTCGTACAATAGTTTCAAAAAAATCAATTATGATTTATCGCCCGTGTCGGGCTAGCTAATTTTGCCCTGGTCGAATGTTTACTGTCTAAAATCAAAGTACTGAAAGTACTGAAATATGTTATCTCCACGAAAACTAATCAATAAACGGAGTATCTAATACAGACACAGCTTGAAATTGGGTGCATGCACTGATCCGACCGTGCAAATGTGCATGCTGAGTGGGGAAGTCAGGTACCATGATATGATGATATTGGTCCGACTTGGTCATGGTCGCACTTTACCAGAACTTTAATTTTCTAATGAATGGTAGCGATTTCATTAAATATAAAATTATTAAATGGGATGAATGGGACATACATATGAAACCTGCGACAACCACATAGATCTACGCACCATATGCTATGAATTACCAGCGACATTTTGCTAAAATATGCAATTCGTGCTCGAATCCATCTTTCTTTGTGACAAAATGTATTCAGAATCCACAGCAACCAACTGTGCAGACTGTAAAGCTTGATATCTACTTCAGGTAGTACCCTATGTTCAGTACTTTCAGTACTTTGATTAAATAAAGTTATATCTCTGTAGTCTTTACTCACATTGACTTGAAACATCGTATTCTTATTAGTCGTCTTCCATATATTCATTCATGCGGCCCATGTGCCCTTGGACAAGGTCAATGACAAGCAACTTGTTTGCATTCAAATCTGCGCAAATCACACACAGTGAAATAACAAGACAACTTATATCAAAGTGAAGTTTTATTACATGTATGTATATACTATATATTTTTTGAAACATTTTTTAATGTCCCTTGCTAACTTTCAAATCTGTTCATCGAAGGTGTACAGGTGTGCTGGTGTTAATCTTTCAGTCAATACCTGTTTCCCGGTTTACACATGCTGTAGATTTAAATGTGCTGGCTCATAGCTATATTATGCCGCTATATCGTGATACGTATCTTATCATCATGCCCATATATACGTATCGCGCCATACCTGTATTGTATCACGCCATACCCATATCGTCCCAGCCCTAATTGACAGTCGATAGGCTGTTAAACACTAACACTCAATCAATCACACAATTACACAAATGTCTTTATCGGTAACTTGTGAGAAAGCAAAACCGAAGATATCTCGCTCGGTGAGACGGAAACAACAAAAACAGAAATCAAACAGATCTGTCGGAAACAAGAAAACAAATAAGCAAGGTATGTACCAAATAGGAACTGTGTATACATGCATCATTCTGCATTAAGTCGCTTGACATTAATGTTCAAATGTCACAATATGTTCCATGGCCAATCAAGAACATAATTATAAGTGTGTGCGATAAGATAATAATCTGAGCAAATTATTGGAAATTAATGGTAGCTCCACAGTGATATGGCAGATGTAGGTACAGTACACAGTCTGCATATCAATTGCACTTTGAACGCTACAAAATACTTTGACTAAAGCAGAGTTTGACATATCCGACCTTACTATCCTGTCGAATGTTATTGACCAATAAATTGAACAAGCAATAAGTCTGTGAACGAAACCATTTATTGCAGTAATATGGTACCTGTGAGAGGTAAATATTAACTGTGAATTACATATATCCATGTATTTAATAAATACGTACTGATAGAATAAGTAATATTTAACGCGGAAAGTAGCCTCTATTTTCATTTTCCTAGAGCGGTACACATGTATGATCACCGGATGTAACACAAACAAATACGCGAATCGTTGACACCAATATTAATATTACCAATATCAGACATTTGGTATAACTAATAATGACACAACTTTTTATAAATAATTTTAATGTAAACAAATTGCAGAAATAACGGAATATGATGTACATATATTAATAGCGACAATCATATTTATGGTTTATACCACCTTTTAGGCTTTAACTATACCATTATTTGGTCTGAAATTATATTTGATATAATCGAAATGGTTCGTACAATTTAAATGTTTCTTGTTTTTTGTAGGGAAGTCCTGCCGCATTGTCACAACATCACGGCTCCTACTAATACCGATGGACGCAGAACAGAAGAAACATATCTGGCTGATGATATTTTATAATTTAATTGGTTTATGGCTAGCTTACATATATGTATGGATTTGTGGTCTGTAGAATCTCATTCTTTCAGGAAATGCTGAAGTTACTGTGGAATATTTGGTGTAATGTTATCGCGGACCATATAGGACATGAAATGGCCAAAATAGCAGTTATTTTGATCACCCATAACCACACATGCTTATTCAATGTGGCTACTATATGTAACTAAATTTGCTATTAGCTTTTGCCTGCATATACATGTGTGCTTCATATGGAACACAAGACTGGTATACAAACGCCGAGAACCCGACATATGGGAGCTTCACCGGGCTAGAAGCTGGTATTATGTACAATGTTGACTGTTTCACATGAATCAGATTTGTATATTGTCAAATACTTTACATGTGCAGTATGCAACAGTAGGCCGCTAGCTATATAATTATACATGTACAGGTGTGCTTCATATGGAACATGAGACTGGTATACAAACGCCGAGAACCGCTATTTGGGAGCTTCACCGGGCTAGAAGCTGGTATTGTGTACCACTGTTGACTGTTTCACATGAATCAGATCTGTATATTGTTAATTACTTTACATGCACATTAAGCAACAGTAGGCCGGTAGCGAAATAAAATTACATGTACAGGTGTGCTTCATATGGAACATGAGACTGGTATACAAACGCCGAGAACCGCTATTTGGGAGCTCACCGGGCTAGAAGCTGGCATTGTTGGTGTACCACTGATTTTGACTGTTTTTCACATGAATCAAGATCTGTATATTGTTAATTACTTTACATGTGCATTATGCAATAGTAGGACGCTAGCTATATATACATGTACAGGTGTGCTTCATATGGAACATGCGACTGGTAGACAAACGCCGAGAACCGCTATTTGGGAGCTTCACCGGGCTAGAAGCTGGCATTGTGTACCACTGTTGACTGTTTCACATGAATCAGATTTGTATATTGTTAATTACTTTACATGTGCAGTAGGCAACAGTAGGCTGCTAGCTATATATACATGTACAGGTGTGCTTCATATGGAACATGCGACTGGTATACAAACGCCGAGAACCACTATTTGGGAGCTTCACCGGGCTAGAAGCTGGCATTGTGTACCAATGTTGACTGTTTCACTTGAATCAGATTTGTATATTGTCAATTACTTTACATGCACATTAAGCAACAGTAGGCCGGTAGCGAAATATACATGTACAGGTGTGCTTCATATGGAACATGCGACTGGTATACAAACGCCGAGAACCACTATTTGGGAGCTTCACCGGGCTAGAAGCTGGCATTGTGTACCAATGTTGACTGTTTCACATGAATCAGATCTGTATATTGTCAATTAATTTACATGACTTTTGTGCATTATTCAACAGTATACCGGTAGATCTACAAATACATGACTGTCTGCTTCATATCGAACATACTGTACACATAGCTCTAGTTAAGATGCGTAATTGAGGTGGGATATTGTCATCTCTTCACCAAAAATTTCAAATTGGGAGTGCTTTAGAATCGTCTCAATCAGAAAAATACACTGAAAATTAAGTCAAATTACGCACCTTAGCTGGAGCTCTGACTACATGTGTGACAGATTGGTATAAATTCATCGATTTATTACAAAATAATGCATTCTGAGTGTGGACATTTCTCCACATTGGCATTGGGTGGTTGGTTGGGAGCAGCGAAGGGTAGTTTAACGATCGTTATTCATCCTTTCTGGAATGGCGACCTACATGGTTTGGCCCTCATTTACATGTCCCCTGTACTTGAGAGCTAAATCCTGTTATGCTCCATTAAGAAGTAATAAGCGTATAGCTAATCCTATTACTTTGGAGCAGAGCTAAGTGACTCTGGTGCGGTATGGACCTGGCACCAGGTCAGGATATTCTAATTTCAGGACTGAATATATAGTTATGTAAATATTGAGTTCTGATTTTGGTAATTTCCCTCATTGTGGACAGGTTGAATACGGGACAATCCATCCTGTTGGCCCGGCCTTAAATGACCCTGGCAGTTGATAGGCCGTTAAACACGATTCACTCACTCACTCCACATTGGCGATGTATCAAATATTAACACATTGTCTTTAGATTTGTGTATAAACATTCCAGTTGTATTGTACATGTAATTTGATTATTGTACGAAATCTCCCATCTTACTACAATATGTTATTGGGTGGTGGCTGTGAGCAAGTGAAGGTTAGTAAACTAGTTTAATGATCAGTATTCATCCTTTCCGGAAAGCCGACATACATGGTTTACATGTCCCCTGTACTTGAGAGCTAAACCCTGTTATGCTCCATTGAGAAGTAATAAGCTTGTAGTTAATCCTATTACTTTGGGGCAGAGCTAAGTGACTCTGGTGTGGTATGGTGTGGTATGGAATGGAATGGAATGGAATGGTGCTTAACGGCCCATCAACACAAAAGAGTATCATTTAGGGCCAAGCAATGTAGATGAAGAATAAAAAGAATAGTAAAATAGTATGTTACATGTAATAATCAATCAGATGATAAGGTAAAAATATTAATATGATAAATAATATAAATGAACAACGTGTATAGAATTATAAAAGTATAATAATGAGAAACATGTATACAATGATAAAATTAAATTTTCCGATACAAGTTAGTTTCATGTAGAAAGTGAAGCAAACCTTCAATGTTCTCCACCTGGAATAGCTCCGCAAGTGAAGTAACATTGAAGTGTTTGCCTCGAATATCGGCAAAATCGATACAGTCCAGTAGGATGTGTTGCACGGTAAATGCGCTGTGGCATGGAATACACATGGACGCGGCTCACCTTTGAGCATATACGAATGCGTTAGTCGTGTATGTCCAATGCGCAATCGACTAAGGACAACTTCATCCCGGCGTACATGTCTGTAGCCAGGAGTCCATTCGCCCAGAGTCGGTTTCACAGCATGAAGTTTATTATCTGTGAGCAGATCCCACTGGATCTGCATTGTATCGGAGATGAATGAGTTGATGGATGATTTAAAATCATGATAGCAAACAGGAAAATGAGAAGTTGGTAGATCCAGGGCGGCCTTGGCAGCACTATCTGCCCTGTCATTGCCCTTGATACCAGTATGACTGGGTAGCCAACACAAAATAATGTCCTTGCCAGACGAAAGTAAAATATGGTGTAGCTCCATGATTTGGCGGATAAGTGGATGTTCAAGCTTCATGTTGTACAAAGCTTGTAGTGAAGATAATGAATCGGAAAATAAAATGAATTGCTTTCTCCAAGATATTTTCGCGAAATCAAGAGCAAGTAAAATCGCCCTCAATTCCGCAGAAAATATCGAAGATTTGTCTGGGAGTCTGGATTGAAGATCTCCCTCGGGGACAGCGGCAGCAGATGCTACCCGGTCCCCGATCTTTGAGCCATCAGTAAAAATCGGAGTGTACGTATTGTATCTGTCTTTAATCTCAAGAAAAAGTGATTTGAAAATGGATGGATCAGTTGTTGCTTTCGTGTGCTGACTAAGATCGAAGATCACCTTGGCTGCTCCAACTGCCACGGTGGAGTATCTGGAACAGCGTATTTGGCAATGTGATCCAGATCCAAGCCAGCATCGTGTATAAAAGGATCCATTCTCTTGCCGAATGGTGGCTTGAAGCTTGGTTTCTTATCGAATACAGGATCTGTAGTTCGATGAAAGACAGTGTTATAAGCTGGATTAGATGGATTGGAATGTAGTTTAGTGGCGTATTGCAAAGATAATTTGGTGCGTCTGTCGTGGAGAGAAGGCTCATTTGCTTCGGCATATAAACTCTGTGCGTTAGACGTACGGAATGCACCCAGGCAGAGTCGTAAGCCTTGGTGATGTATTGGATCGAGCGTCCGAAGATCGGATTTACTGGCAGACCCATATACAGTGCATCCGTAGTCCAGTTTGAGCGAACATGTGCGATGTAAAGGCGGTGTAGCACCTTTCGGTCTGCACCCCAGTCATGATTTGCTACCACTCGCATTAAATTGAGTGCTTTCTGGCATTTAGCTTTCAAGTATCGTAAATGGGGTTTAAAAGTGAGTTTAGGATCAAAGATAAGACCAAGAAATTTCTGCTCCCGAACAACTGGGATGGGATGTGTTCCCAGTTTAAGTTCGGGATCAGGGTGAAGACCGCGTCTTTTGCAAAAAATGCATGCAGTTAGTTTTAGATTTCGAAAACTTAAAGCCGTTTTCTGTGGTCCACTTGTTTATTCTTTATTGATGGCTCAGTTGTAATTGGCGCTCAATAGTATGCATGTTCTTTGATTTGTAACATATTAAAAAATCATCGACATATAAAGAGTCAACACCTGGTTGCAGGCATTTTACAATATTATTCAGTTTAATGCTAAAAAGGGTAACAGACAATATACTTCCCTGCGGTACACCCATTTTTTCCTGTTCATGGGGATCAGAAAGGGTTGTACCGACTCGGACTTGGAATTGTCTGTCTTTCAAAAAATTAGAAATAAAAATCAGGAAGATGACCCTTCAGACCGAGGTCATGAAGGTCCTTCATAATCCCATACTTCCACGTCGTGTCATATGCCTTTTCTAGGTCAAAAAATATGGCAACTATATGTTCATTGTTAACAAACCCGTCTCGAATGAATGCTTCGAGTCTAATCAGATTATCGGCAGTGCTTCTCTGGCGACGGAATCCAGACTGATACTCAGATATCAGTCCATTGGATTCCAGAAACCAGACAAGCTGTCGTTAATCATTCGTTCCATGGTTTTACAGACGCAGCTAGTAAGTGCGATGGGACGGTAACTTGATGGGTCGGTGTGATCCTTGCCCGGTTTGGGAACAGGTATGATTGTAGCTTCCCGCCATGAAGGCGGAAATACGCCTTGTTCCCAAATGTATTAAATATTTCAAGGAGGTTGTCTAAAGAGTGTTCAGGTAAATGTTTAAGCAGTTGGTAGTGGATATCATCAGGGCCTGCTGATGTATCATGTGCTTTTCGAGAAGCGGGAAGCTTTTTAATTCCCTCATAGAGAAAGGAGCGTTGTAATGTTCTGAATTGTCTGAATTAAAATTAAGTTTAGTTTTCTCTTGCTCAGATTTCACCTTCAAGAACTCCTCAGAATAGTTATTACATGAGGAGTTCTTGGAGAAGGTATCTGCTAATGTGTTTGAAATGTCTGTTTTGGAAGATACTTTATGTCCTGCTTTGTTGAGGTGATTGATAGAAGTTGATTTACCTTTACCGTTTATCTTACGAATCATGTCCCATGTGGTTTTCATTTTAGATCGCGAATTCAACTTGGAGACAAAAGATCTCCAAGTCCTTCTCTTGCTAGCTTTAATTGTGCGTCGAGCTTTCGCTCTAAAAATTCTATGAGCATTTAAATTATCTGGTGTTGCGTTGTTATTGATTTGACGAATAGACTGCTTACGAGCAGTCATTGCCTCTTTGCATTCTTCGTCAAACCATGGTTTATTGACACGTTTGGGCTTTGCCGAGGTTTTTGGTATGTCTTTTCTGCAATATCGTGTAAAAGGGAAACGTAGTGTTCTAGTGGATCTTCCGCATCTCGAAAGCGATCAAAATCTAGTTCAATCATGCACATATTACGAAATGTGTCCCAATCGGCTTTATGTAATTTCCACCTCTGGACTCTGTCAGTGGATGGTGGTCCATTACTCTGCAAGAAGACAGGAAAGTGGTCACTCCCACATAGGTCGTCACCAACTTTCCACGTAAAGTCTAAATACAGAGAAGGATGACACAGAGTTAAATCCAGAGAGGAATATGAACCGGTTGCGGGATGTAAATATGTGCTCGATTTATCATTAAAAATGCTGAGATTGTGATCGGAAAGAAAATTTTCAATAAGTTCCCCCTTTTTGTTTGTGTCTTTACAACCCCAAAGCATGTTATGTCCATTAAAAATCGCCAAGGAGAATGAAAGGCGAAGGGAGCTGAGAGACAAGATTATCTAGTTCTGATTTTAACAGGACTGCAGATGGTGGAATGTAGATAGAACATAATGTAATAGTCTTGTGAATCGTAACACTAACGGCCACAGCCTGAAGATTAGTGCTAAGATTCACGAGACTATGTGGGGTGCTCAAATTAACAAGGATTGAGACTCCACCAGATGCGCGTTCAGCGTTATCTGAACACTTACTGTATAGTGCATGTGATTTAAAAGAAAATGTATCGTCAACTTTCAGGAATGTTTCCTGAAGACAAACAGCAATGGGGTTGTATTGAGTTAATAAAATTGTTAATTCATCACGATTTGCTTTAATTCCTCGACAGTTCCATTGGATAATAGTATCCATGTTTTATGTAGGTGGGAGTATGGGTTTGCGGGGTGGAACAGGTTTGGCCGTTGGAGTGTCAGAAGACTCTTCAGTCTCCATCGAGTCCAACGACTCAAACCTGTTCTTCAGTGGAATGGGGCCGTCTGTCCCTTTCTGCGATCCAGGGTCATCAGACCCTTTCTGCGATCCAGGGTCATCAGACCCTTTCCTGGGCGGTTTTGTAGGGATCCTCTCCATAGCCGTGGGCCTACCCCTGAGTGGTAGTGGAGAGGCCGACCTGTCACCCGGCCCTTGCCGTGATCGCAGAGGAGACACGGCCGTGATTTGTTTTAAGGTCTTTTTAGCCCGACCTTTAGGGCTTTTGGAAGGCGTGACCTTTGAGGTTTTGCCTTCCGAAGAAGGTTTTGATGTTGAGGCCTTTGGGCTCCGGCCTCGGGGAGATTGTGTAGATGAGTTAGATGTGGAAGGCTTGTAGTGTGGCGTATTATAGGTCCACGTTATAGTGGGGTGTTCAGCTGGTTTCCAAGAAACGTCCGTTTGGGTTGAAATACTTCTGCTGGGCTTGCGAGAGACTGCAGCCGAAGCGTAAGAAAAGCCAGGGATAGGAGTTGTTGGTATTTCAACAATCTTCCTGGCTTCAGGGAATGATATGTTGCGTGTATGTTTCACGCGAACTATCTCCTTCTCGATCTTCCACTTCGGGCAGTCTTTCGAATATGCCGAATGGTTACCATTACAGTTGACACAATGTTCGGCCTCCACACAGTTTTCATTACTGTGCTTGGCAATGCCACAGCGTGCACATGCAAGATCTCTCTTACATCTGTCTTTGTGGTGACCGTACAGTTGGCAGTTGTAACAGCGCAACGGGTTTGGTATGTATGGGTCAACTGTGACGAGTAACCATCTGGTTAGTTTAAGTTCTTTTGGTAGTTCAGTCAGGTTGAAAGTTAGAATGAAGGTATTAGTCGGGACTAGTTGTCCGTTCACTTTTCTATTAATTCTTCGAGCATCAGCAACTCCTTGTGGCTCGAGTTGTTCGATCACTTCTTGCTCACTTACATGAGCAAACTCCGGTGATCGGACAACTCCCTTGCAACTGTTCAAAGATTTATGCGGCTGGATGTCGACAGGGGTATCCAAGAACTTGGTACAAAGCAGTAGATTCTCTGCATGACTCTTTCTGTCAACTTCAATAAGAAGGTCACCAGAGCGCAACCGTTTCAAGTTCTTGGGCTCCCCTGCCACACTATTCAGTATCTTTGATAAAACAAAGACAGACAATTTGTCAAGAGGCTTGTCAGTGTCAGTTGCATGGACCACAAGGAATCGAGGCCAAGTGGCTACATGCTGTAGTTTCTGTTTGATGTTGTAGTGGTCGTTGAGGGAAATCAGATGGAGTAGACAGAAAATTGAATTCTGCAGGTCGTGTCCGTTTCTTAGATGGGCCAGCTGAACAAGGTTGGCTAGACGACTTTGTGAAGTCCGAAGCCTTCCAATCAATTGGGTTTGTGGATAATTGTGATGAGGTTTGTTTTTTGTTTTTTTGGCGATTCATATCAGTAGGCCGGTATATTCATCACTATGTTCCCCACCCTCCATGGAGCCCTACAAGGGGATGTGCTAATGGTGCGGGTCTCCGCACCGCACACCGAGGATACATAGTGATATACTCGAGCAAGACAAATAACTCACTCGTGTAGCACTAAACCGTGACACCTACTAGAGCCGCGGACTGGTCGCACAATGTAAAAGGAAACAAGATAATGTACTCACGTATATATGAAATAATCAGAAAACAAAGCAAAAATAAAAAATATATATGCTCCAGTCACGACTCCAGCACCGGGTGCCACAGAAGCCGATTAATCCCATTGGGCGTGCTCACCCAAGGACCTCCCGTTTGCCTTGAAGTCAGGGCCGAAGTGGTGTATTGTAGTAATGCGTGACATCTTGGCCAGAAATTCTGCCAGCCACGCAATACACTCACCCACCAGGATCCCTTCCTCCAAAACGTCCGGGTCGCAGGCCACGGCAAACGGCCAGCCAGGTTCCCCTACACACACACGCCCAAAGGGGTGTGGTATGGACCTGGCACCCGGTCAGGATATTCTAATTTCAGGACAGAATATATATTTTTGTAAATATTGAGTTCTGAGTTTGGGAATTTCCCTCATTGTGGACAGGTTGAATACGGTATAAGCTGATAGGCCGCTAAACACGAACAATCAATCAATCAAATCAAATTTAAATAGCGGGAATTAATACTCTCATGTCTGTCGGCGTCCGCTACACTTACTTGTTGCTTACACGGAAGCTGACGCACACTTGTGTATTATTTCACGCTATTCAAAATATACGATTGAATATCGTCTATAATATATTGGAGCCAATGTATTTAATCATCTGTACATATTTCCATGCTTGTGCTGACAGTTAATAGTTGTTTTAATCCTGTATTATTTCAACCATCAATACATTCTGGAGCCAATGTATTATATATTTATTCGTCTGTGCAGATGTCCATACTTGTGCTGACGTTAATGGTTGGTGATTGTTTTAATCCTGTATTATTTCAATCATCAATACCATCTGGAGTCAATGTATTAGATATTTATTCATCTGTACAGATGTCCATTCTTGTGCTGACAGTTAATGGTTGGTGATTGTTTTAATCCTGTATTATTTCAACCATCAATACATTCTGGAGTCAATGTATTATATATTTATTCGTCTGTGCAGATGTCCATTCTTGTGCTGACAGTTAATGGTTGGTGATTGTTTTAATCCTGTATTATTTCTATCATCTGTACAGATGTCCATACTTGTGCTGACAGTTAATGGTTGGTGATTGTTTTAATCCTGTATTATTTCAATCATCAATACATTCTGGAGTCAATGTATTAGATATTTATTCATCTGTACAGATGTCCATACTTGTTCTGACAGTTATTGATTGGTGATTGTTTTAATCCTGTATTATTTCAATCATCAATACATTCTGGAGCCAATGTATTATATATATATATATTCATCTGTACATATTTAAATACTTGTGCTGACAGACAGTTAATGGTTGATGATTGTTTTAATCCTGTATTATTTCAATCATCAATACATTCTGGAGCCAATGTATTATATATATATATATTCATCTGTACATATTTAAATACTTGTGCTGACAGTTAATGGTTGGTGATTGTTTTAAAGCGACTCCACTCCATATGTAAAAGCAAATGACGTAAATTTCAAAATGCGTGTTTTTGATGCAGGCGATTAATACCATTCAAATGCACCAATTTATTCTGTCAAATTGCATCGCGTTTAGCCAGTATTACGAAAAGTTCAAAGGCAGAAGCAAATGGCGTAAAATCAAAAGCAAATGGAGTAAATTCACAATATTGAGATTTCCTTGAGACTCAGCGAGATAATTGGTTCCAAACCAACTGGGGTGGCACTGTAGAAGTGTAATGCACTTGCTAAATGCTTACTTGGTCAAAAATGGTGGTAAAAACGTTCATAATTCGTAAATATGTAAAATGGAAAGGAAATGGCGAATGTTGGAAGTGACGCGCGTCACTGCCAATAAATTAAGTATTAATATACAAATAAATAAATTTATATTGTATTTACAATTTTCAAACTGGGTGCAATAGTTGCATAATTAGGTACTTATACATTTCAGACGAAAATATTGTGTACGCCATTTGCTTTTGCATATGGAGTGGAGCCGCTTTAATCCTGTATTATTTCAATCATCAATACATTCTGGAGTCAATGTATTATATATATATATATTCATCTGTACATATTTAAATACTTGTGCTGACAGTTAATGGTTGATGATTGTTTTAATCCTGCATTATTTCAACCATCAATACATTCTGGAGTCAATGTATTATATATTTATTCGTCTGTGCAGATGTCCATACTTGTTCTGACAGTTAATGATTGGTGATTGTTTTAATCCTGTATTATTTCAATCATCAATACATTCTGGAGTCAATGTATTAGATATTTATTTATCTGTACAGATGTCCATTCTTGTGCTGACAGTTAATGGTCGGTGGTTGATTTAATCCTGTATTATTTCAACCATCAATACATTCTGGAGTCGATGTATTATATATTTATTTATCTGTGCAGATGTCCATACTTGTCTTGGCAATCAATGGTTGGTGATTGTTTTAATCCTGCATTATTTCAACCATCAATACATTCTGGAGGCATTTATTGGAGATTTATTCATCTGTACATATTTCCATACTTGTGCTGACAGTTAATGGTTGGTGATTGTTTTAATCATGTATTATTTCAACCATCAATACATTCTGGACAATATTTTCCTATTTTCCTTTCATATTGTTTTTGATGATATAACATCAAACATTGTTATGAAATTATTTATTGTGAAAATTTCCGCAACATGCCAAGAGTAACTTATTGCTTGACATAAATTCTGTTCATCTTTTCTACAGAATTATATCAAACATTAATGCATTCTGACGGCAGTGTCTGTGAAAATGTCTAGACATTGGCTATTGGACAATTTTTTTATATTTCATGTTGTTTTGGGGTTTAATATTATAACATCAAACACGTTATTAAATTATTTATTGTGAACATTTCCACACATGCCAACAGGAATGTAGTGCTTGATATAAATTTGTATAATCTTTACTACAGATTTATTTCAAACATGCATTCTGATGGCGGTGTCTGTGTGTAAATTGACTATTGGACAATATTTTCCTATTTCATATTGTTGTTGATGATATACCAACATCAAACATTGTTATGAAGTTATTTATTGTGAACATTTCCGCACATGTCAAGAGGAATGTAGTGATTGATATAAATTCATATAATCTTTACTACGGATTTATGTCAAACATTAATGCATGTTGACGTGTGGAAATTTCCCAAATTTGTTTTCAGATATCATATAATTGTTATGCTATGTGTATTTACTTGTTATACTATTTAACATAATTTGATGTGTGTGTAAATTTCCACACTTTGCCATTAATTAGATTAATACAATAAATGCATTTTGTGTGTGATATGATGACTAATTCTTGGCAAGTGTGGAAATTTCCACATAAATAGCAAAACAATCAATCAAGTGTGGAAATTTCCACACTTTGTTTTTTTTTTCTCCATTTGTTGATGTAATAATTGTAAGAAATATTATCGAAAACAGACCATTTTAAACCAAAATTTGATGGGTGTGGACATTTCCACACTTTGTCAATAATTAGTTACAATATTTGCATTTTATGTGTGATATGATGATTAATTATTGGCTAGTGTTGAAATTTCCACACTCTCAATTTATGTGCTATTTGTCACCAAAATTGAAATGATTATTTTTGCAAAATAAGAAATGTGTGGAAATTTCCACACTTGGCAAGGTAATTTTTCTATATGTTGATGTAATAATTGTAAGGAATATTATCATCGAAAAACAGACCCTTTTTAGCATAAATATGATGGGTGTGGAAATTTCCACATTTTGTCAATAATTAGTTAAAATATGTGCACTGTATGTGTGATATGATGATTAATTATTGGCAAGTGTGGAAATTTCCACACTCTCAATTTAAGTAAAAAAAAAATCAAAACGATCATTTTTGCAAAATGTAGCAAAATAATCAATGTGTGGAAATTTCCACACTTGGCAATTGTGGAAATTTCCACACTTTGGTAATTTTTCTATATGTTGATGTAATAATTGTAAGGAATATTATCATCGAAAACAGCCCATTTTTAACATAAATTTGACGGGTGTGGAAATTTCCACACTTTGTCAATAATTAGTTACAATATTTGCACAGTAATGTCTGTGATATGATGATTAATTATTGTCAAAGTGGAAATTTCCACACTCTCAATTTATGTAATATTTTGTCACCAAAATTGAAACGATTAATTTTGCAAAATTTAGCAAAATAATCAATGTGTGGAAATTTCCAC
This sequence comes from Conchocele bisecta, assembly GCA_029237695.1. Lineage (NCBI taxonomy): Eukaryota > Metazoa > Mollusca > Bivalvia > Lucinida > Thyasiridae > Conchocele > Conchocele bisecta. The sequence goes on along the minus strand of CM055276.1, from coordinate 34,725,951 downwards.
ACTTTGGTAATTTTACTATATGTTTGATGTAATAATTGTAAGGAATATTATCATCAAAAACAGCCCATTTTTAACATAAATTTGACGGGTGTGGAAATTTCCACACTTTGTCAATAATTAGTTACAATATTTGCACAGTATACATGTGATATGATGATTATGTGATTAATTATTGGCAAGTGTGGAAATTTCCACACTCTCAATTTATGTAATATTTTGTCACCAAAAATTGAAGCGATTAATTTTGCAAAATTTATCGAAATAAGCAATGTGTGGAAATTTCCACACTTGGCAAGTGTGGAAATTTCCACACTTTGGTAATTTTTCTATAATTATGTTGATGTAATTAGTGTATGGAAAATTATCATCGAAAAACATACCCTTTTTAACATAAATATGGTGGGTGTGGAAATTTCCACACATTGTCAATAATTAGTTACAATATCTGCATTTTACGTCTGATATGATGATTAATCATTGGCAAGTGTGGAAATTTCCACACTCCTCATTTATCGAAACGATTATTATTGCGAAATATAGCAAAATAATCAATGTGTGGAAATTTCCACACTTGGCAATAATTAGTTGCAACTAATTATTGTCTGGTGTGGAAATTTCCACACTTTGATTATTTTACTATAATGAAATAGGCATTTTTTAACTTAAATTTGATGGGTGTGGAAATTTCCACACTTTGTCAATAATCAGTTGCCATATTTGCATTTTATTGTGTGATATGAGTAATTCTTGGCAAGTGTGGAAATTTCCACACCCCTCAATTCATGTAATATTTTGACGTTTAAGTTAAAAGTTATATAGCAAAGTAACCAAAGTGTGGAAATTTCCACACATGGCTTTAGTCAGCTGCATTTTGTTGTGTTGTATGTTGATTAATTATTGGCAGGTGTGGAAATTTCCACACTTTGGTTATTTTCCTACATTTTGATATAATACTTGTATCCTATGTTTTGATGTAATAATTGTATGGAACTTGCTCATCGAAAATGTTGCAATATTCGCATTTTAGTGTGTGATATGATCACTCATTCTTGGCAAGTGTGGAAATTTCCACACTCTGGTGCTATTCAACGATATTTGGACATAATAGAGTCAATAGCACCAGGCTAAGTGTGGAAATTTCCACACCTTGCTACTTTATAAACAATATTTAATAGATTTTGTGAATATAATGAATGCATTTGTTGTTCCTTACTGTCCTTACTGTCCTCCCAATATGGCTAATCCCAGTGTTTTATATCGAATTTAATAGCATTCATCGTCAACAAAAACACCTAAATATGTGTGGAAATTTCCACAGGGGGGGTCAGGAAATAGGTAAAATGATAGCCTAAAAATGTCGAACCCCACCCACAAAAGTAGGAAGATTGGTGTACTTTCCTCTTTTAAAATGTACCTAATTTAAATGTTATTCTGAAATAAATACCAATATTTCACCAACAAAATAGTCCCATAATCTCCTCAACATCATAGTGCTATAGTAATACCGGTTTGATCCTCTTCTTTTTTTTCACCAAAATATTTGTTGTTTGAGAAGAAAAACTGAATGAACTACATGTACATGTAACGAGAATTCCAAATTATCAACTTTATCTATAACGGACACATCTTGTAGTTGTTAATAAGGGCAGAAATTGATTATATGAAGTCCGACTTCGAGAATAAATCAATTTTCCTGCGAGATCACCATCAATTAAACTTGCTAAATTCAAGATTTGTTGTATTTGCCAAATTCTTGTGGTAACGTACATAACATTGTATTGAAATATGGCTAATTGTCCAACAGATGAATACTGGACAAAACGCAGAAAAATAAAAGCGAAAGTTCGAGAACACTTGGCTGCCATACATGATGCTGAGGAACACTTTCAGTATCAATCAGATCAATCGGGTATATTTGATAGGTCTCTCTCCGATCAAGTTGATGATGAAAATGTCGCTTTAGTTACAAGACAGTCCGATTCTGATTCTATGTATAAAGTTTATAAAAGAAAATGTATTGAACAAATAATTATATATTTACAAATTAATTATTTTAATATCTTCATTTTTCAACCATTTGTAGATAGTTATGAGAAATGCCGATCCAAACTGACACGGGCGGAGTTCGAGTCGGACATCCATGACCGATGTAGAGGAGCCGAAACAGAAACGGAGAAGATGGTAATTAGATACCTAACATCACTTACTGTTTGTCTATCCCAATCAAACTGGGATGACTCACTAGCCCAGTGGTACTTGTATAAACAGGAGCACGAGGAATGGTTGATCAACTTCATGTTTTGCGGCTTATTCCAGTGTATTTCGGTGCATTTCCCATTATTTCTATGTAAACTCGATAATTCGTGTACTTTGGGTAATTTTCGTAGATTTGGGTATATTGCATAGATTTGGGTAACTATACTATCGCTTAACACCATCCGCGCAAAAAAATCTCGATCTACCCGCGTATTCGCCTTTCCAGATTTGATCGTGTTATCCTCTCATAATGACAGAAGGAATGAAAGCTTTATTCTCGATTGGCGAGTAAAAGTTCCGACCCCCTCGACTTCGAGACTGATTCCATCGTCAATAGTCAACAAATTACTCCAAAGTCCAAATTCAGATTATATCGATTCGAGAGACATATAAGGTAACAATATTTTGATGCAGACAGAAAACTTGAACAACATTATTTGTGGTATATATTGAATATATAAAAATGGGTGTCATCGCCGATTTTGAATCGATAACACATCTCGTTTCCGGCATGCGATCCATGACGTATGACCTATGGTGCAATTTCATTGGCTTACTAGTCGAGACACTTTACTATAAAATCCATATTTGGATTTCGTAGTAAAAATTCCGACACGGATGTGTCGACACTGTTGTGGTTTTGTAACGCGCTCAATGAGTCAGCCAATGAACGCCGCGCTGACAAATAGCATTTACACACTGTTTATCAACAATCTCGCTTTCTAATCTTAGTTTGATAATGGACAATATGTTCTTTTTGAGACAGAATATGAAAGTCTAACTTCAAGTGACGTTCCATACCATATACAACAATATTAATGGACAGAATAAAACCGGGTTTGTTGTTATTGGTGGAGAATTAAGCGTTTTATCATTAAAAAACTGCTGCGGATAGTCGCGATCTTTTCTTAACTTCTAACTGTGATAACGTAATCTGACACGGGATTGTGTGGAGGCGTTAGGTATGCGGCGTAGAATGTGTCGCGTTTGTAACAAACCAGCCAGACCACCAAATACACACGAATAACACACAAAACACAACCGAAATATCAACCATTCCTCGTGCACCTGTGCTTGTATATAAATGTACAACCAGAAATGGTTGAATCCCTGTGATGGGCTTGAATAAATAGTTTCCCAGTATTATCATATCCCATCCCTCTTTCGGAGGAGACCAGATATTTCCATACTTCACTATGGTTGTATAGACCCTGCATGTCGTTGTGTCTCTTTTATGACTTAAAATTTGATTTTCCACGGTTTCCATCTGCTTTACTTCATACTCTACATACATGCACACAATTTTGTTTTTAGTTAGTGATGAGCATACTGTGATCAACCATGAATCGAATCTATGCTTTGTAGGCCCATCCTGCGGTATGATGACAGCGACACTGACGAAAACGTTGCTCCGTCTGCCAGTCGAGGCAAAGTGTCGGCCACCTCCACTCGTACCGTCTCGGCAGGCGAAATACCAGAGGGACTACCATTGCCGCCAGCCAGGTTCCCATAACGAGCCCACTAGGTGCGCATCAACAAACAGCGCCATCACTACCACACACGGACGTCACGGAGCCATCTATATTCGCGACGAACAGCGCCATCGCTACCACACACGGACGTCACGGAGCCATCTATATTCCCACGAACAGCGCCATCACTACCACACACGGACGTCACGGTGCCATCTATATTCCCACGAACAGCGCCATCCACGCCATCCACACCATCAGCGTCAACAACACCCCGAGTACCGGCACCAGGATCTTCAGCCAGTGTGTCGTTCAAAGTTGTTGTTTTTTTTCACACACAAACTTTACTTAATACTACAGTATGCCATAGGGGCATATCCATGTTTTACTAACGTAATATCCTAGTTTTTCCTACAGTTTGTGACTTGAAAAACCTACAGGTATATAAGCCCCATTGCTCCCAATGAAATGATGGTATAGATTGCAGATATTAACGGAGTGAATGAGCCCGAACATGAGCAAATATTTCCTATTGCATATCCGATAACAGTTGGAATCGATGTTGCTATTTTGAGAAAATATCCATGAATCCCATCAAATATGTGAAATCGTCCAAAATACAAAATGTTCTCTGACACACATAGGCTATGCAATTTTCCCAAATTGTTGATGTCATTTACGAAAAATATCTCAAAATAACTAACTCTCGAACATTTAATAAGGCAACTTATCTCTAGAAAGGACTGGTTCTTCATTCAATTAGTATTACCAATCTGTTACACTACATGCATTGTCATCAAAGTGTTTATATACTCGTTTATATACGGTTTCAAAGTCACAAAACTGTAGCTATGACAGTCAGGCTATGTTATACCTAGTATGTGTATTTGAGCGTCAGTTTATTGAAGTCCATCTAACTAGTGTCACCATTGTTATAGTATTGCTGACGTCTAGTCATTAATTGTTGTTTTTTTTCTACTTGTGCTTTGCGTAGTATTTTTAACGGCCTCAGTTTGTGAAAGTCGGCTTAAAGTGGTGTCACCATTGTTAATAGTATTACGGACATCTAGTCATTATTAGTCTATTTTTCCTACTTGCTCTGGTGAGTGGTAGGAGGGAGCAGCGAAGGGTAATTTAACGATCGGCATTCATCCTTACCGGAAAGCTGACCTACATGATTTGGCCCTTTTTTACCATTTTGGCACCCTGGTACTTGAGAGCTGAACCCTGTTATGCTCCATTAAGAAGTAATATGCTTATAGCTAACCATGTTACTTTGGGGCAGAGCTAAGTGACTTTGGTGTGGCATGGACCTGTCACCAGGTCAGGATATTCTGATTTCAGGGCTGAATATATAGTTTATGTAAATATTGAGCTCTGATTTTGGGAATTTCCCTCATTTTTTACAGGTTAAATGCGGGATAGTCCATCCCGTTGGCCCGGCCTTACATGACCCTGGCTGTTGATAGGCCGTTAAACACCAATAATCAATCAATCCTACTTGCTCTTTGCGTAGTATTTTTAGCGTCAGTTTGTGAAAGTGGGCTGAAAGTATTTGTAACCATTGTTATAGTATTACGTATGTTTACAAATGGTTAAATAGTAACTGATAGTCATTATTTGCTTACTTTTCCTACTTGCTCTTTGCGTAGTATTTAAGCGTCAGTTTGTGAAAGTCGGCTTAAATGTATTTGTACCATTGTTATAGTATTACTGACATCTAGTCATTATTTGTTTACTTTTCCTACTTGCTCTTTGCGTAGTATTTAAGCGTCAGTTTGTGAAAGTCGGCTTAAAGTATTTGTAACCATTGTTATAGTATTACTGACGCCTAGTCATTATTTGTCTATTTTTCTACTCGCGCATTGTGTAGTATTTGAATGTCAGTTTGTGAATGTCGGCCTAAAGTCAAGTTCTGATTTCAGGAATTACCCAATATATGGACAGGTTGATTGGGATAGTCTGTTGGCCCGGCTTTAAATTACCATAGCTGTTGATAGAGGCCCCTGTTCAACAACAATAACCCAATAACCCCACAATACACCCTGATTGCGGGCAGTTGGTGCTTTGTCAGGGGCATGAGGAGGGTAATTTAACAATCTGAGTGGGTGGTAGGAGGGAGCATGCGATGGGTCGTTCAACAATTGGGGTTCAACTTTACCTGAATGCCGACCTACATGGTTTGGCCCTCATGTACCGTTTTGGGCCTCTGGTACTTGAGGGCTAAATCCTGGTATAACACCATTATGATAGTAATAGATTTATAGCTGCACATTAACATTTGGGTTTGAAGCTAAGTGACTCTGGTGTGGGCATAGACCTGGCTCCAGGTCTGGGCATTCTATTTGCATTCTATATTGAACTCTGATTTTGGGAATTTCCCTCATTTTTGGACAGGTTGAATGCAGGAGAGTCTGGACATCTTGTTGGCCCGGCCCAAAAGATGCATACCCATACATTACACAGAATTTTTTTATAACAGAACTAAACAGATACCTAGTTTTGTAATTTGTAATCATTCCACACGTTTCCTACATCAAAAGCGACCGCGGCGCTTTTTACACAATATTACCTAATTTCTCAATACTGTACACAGAGTGATGCGTGTACCATGGGTAATGTGTGCCAGTGGGTATGCATCTTTAAATGACCTTAGATGTTGATGGGCTGTTAAACACCCAATAATCAATCCTGATCCTTATAGAAGAGAATGCTCTGAATGGTTCAGACCTCATGTACAGTTTTCTGCCTCCCGATACTTGAGAGCCGAATCCTGCTATACCAAATTGACAACTATGTGCGACTTGAACCTGTCACCAGGCTGGAATATTCTAATTTAAGAGCTGAATATACATGTATATTAGAAATATATACATCAAATTCTGATTTTGGAAATTTTACTAATTATAGACGGGTTGAATACGGGATAGTTTCGACACATTAGTTGAATGAATTCATTTGTTGATATATTCAATGAATTTATTGAATATATGTGATACACCAATAATCAACCTATCTGATTTGTTGGTCCCATCTTTAATTGCCCACATTGGTATTTACAACAATCTAGTCGTGTTATAAAATTATCTTTATGTAAAATTGTGTTTATATACATGTGCGTTAATGATAAAATACAGAAAATACTAAACATCGACTTTGTATGCATTATGCCCAAAGTGGAATATGTCAGTGACCTATGTTGGTATGAGTTTACATTTATAGTGGTCAATTTTCACATTGGACTGATACTGGCATTGAAGCTGTAGACATACGGTACAAATATTGGTACAATATGTTAAAATCAAATTGTGCAAAAATGATCAGCTGCCAATATCGGGCCGATGGGAAAACGATCAGCTGCCAATATCGGTCCGATGGCAAAACGATCAGCAGCCTGCCAATATCTGTCCGATGGGGAAAAGGGAAAAACGATCAGCTGCCAATATCGGTCCGATGGAAAACGATCATCTGCCAATATCGGTCCGATGGGAAAACAATATCGTGCCAATATCGGACCTACGTTGGCATGATATCGATATTGATATCGGTCCGATATCGGACTAACGTCCATCCGAAACGATATCGGGCCGATGAGATGTCGATTTGCAAACCGCTAATCGGTCCGATATCGAAAACGACATCGGGCCGATATCGAGAGTATATCGGTGTTATGTCGGTCCGATATCGACATGCTAGCTGGGCTGTCTCGAATGAATGCTTCGAGTCCAATCAGATTATCGGCAGTGCTTCTCTGGCGACGGAATCCATATTGATACAGGTCAATGGAATGGAATGGAATGGTGCTTAACGGCCCATCAACACAAAAGAGTATCATTTAGGGCCAAGCAATGTAGATGAAGAATAAAAATAATAGTAAAATAGTATGGTAGATGTGATTAGGGTAAAAATATTAATATGACGAACAATATAAATGATGAACGTGTATAGAATTATAAAATTATAGAAATCAGAGACATGTATACAAATAGGGACAGGACGGTTTCAAGTATCATCCGAAAGGTGCCCAAGACAAGGATATCCGTATATTCACGCCCATGTGAGATTTCCGTTGTCTCACCCTGCACATGCTTGTCTCACATCTAGCAGCAATAAATGTCTAACTTAGGGCAACATTACGGCTAAATTGTCTTACAATTACCCCATAAAATAACGAATATGGTTGATGTTTGTTGTTTTCAATGGTTGGTGACGTGTTTGTTTATCAACACGTTATGTTATAGTCATAGGGATTTGTTAACTTATTTCTTTACATTAAAACACGTCATGGGGTTTAACGTCCCAGCAACAGCTGAGGTCATATATGGACAAGACGGTTTCAAGTATCATGCGAAAGGGGTTCGGGTCAAAACGTAAGTACGGGTATCTGGGCTCCGGAGGAATGGTCGGTGTATGGCCAGTCCATTAGGACAAACAATGACTGCGAAGGTAATTATCCGAATGTCATATCAGTAATTACGTGATTTATGCATTACATTTTCGATAATACATCGTGATCGCGTTTGCCATATCGATTGTCTAGTATGGTCGTAACTGGTTCATTATATGCGTATTTCATTTATTTACAGGATGGCATCGTCGCCTCAACTTCCGCAGCGTAGGCCCGCCACCGTTCTACCTCCTGATTAGAACACTCTACGACGAGGGGAAGCTGCTACCTCTCCAGATGAAGCTTGTATCCGAGAGAAAACTGTCCAAACATCAGAAGAAGTCTCACAGAACACTCCAGTCCCTGGTATTTGCGGTGTGGGGACGATATGCCGACGGCGAGATCAACACCAGCAAGCTGCTGAAGAAGCTTGCCGCGGTGTATGCCCCTACCCCGTGAGCTCCGTCATGTCTGATTATCTACTGAATGATTGTCTGATTAGGGTCTACATTGTTTAAGCTGAATTGTATCGTTTCCTTCATGCCATGTCTGGTTAGGGTCTACATTGTTTGAGCTGAATTGTATCGTTTCCTTATGCATTGTCTGATTAGGGTCTACATTGTTTGAGCTGAATTGTATGTTTTATTCGTGTCTACATTGTTGTGCCGACATTGTAACGTTGGTTTCATTGTTGATG
>CM055276.1:34666911-34716639 GCA_029237695.1 Conchocele bisecta | reverse complement strand
TAATGAATTACCGTAAATAACAGTATATGAATGGATGGAAACGTGGGCAAGCTACTGTTCAAAATAAACCGTGTGTGACAGACTCGCATTGTCAGACAGACGGACGGTCGACATTCATACCTATATCCCATCTTCGCTAGCCGATGGGATAATAAATGTATCATAAACTTGACCAGTTTTAGTAGTTTCTGTATGCTACTCCCCGTTATATTTCTTTTTACTTTTGAAAACATTTGGCGAGACAATCTTTTGCGCGCAACTAATAAGGGTCTATACTGAGCAGTCTGATAAGGGTCTATGCTGAGCAGGTCTGGTAAGGGTCTATACTGATAAGGGTCTATACTGAGCTGCTCCTGAGTATGGAATCTATTCTGTGACTCGTCTGATAAGGGGTCTATTCTGACAGCAGTCTGGATAAGGGTCTATACTGAGCCAGGATCTGGATAACAGGGGTCCTATACTGAGCAGTCTGAATAAGGGTCCTAATACTGTACTGAGCCACAGTCTGATAAGGGTCTATACTGAGCCAGTCTGATAAGGATTCTATGCTGAGCAGTCTGATAAGGGTGTCGTATGCTGAGCAGGTCTGATAAGGGTTCTATAAACTGAGCTGTTCTGATAAGGATTACTATACTGAGGCAGTCTGATAAGGGTCCTATAACTGAGACCAGTCTGCTACGGTGTATATATGAATAACAGTCTGATTACGGGTTCTATTACTGTTAACTGAGCAGTCTGATAAGGTCTTATACTGAGCAAGTTCTGTTAAGGTAATCTATAACTGTGCAGTCCCTGATTAAGGGTCTATAACTGTGCAGTCCTGATTAAGGGGGTCTATTTACTGAGGCGGTCTGCTACGGGTCTGATACTGAAACAGTCTGGATACGGGGTCTTATACTGGAGCAGTCTGATAAGGATCTAATACTGATCCAGTCTAATAAGGATCTATACTGCGCAGTCTGATAAGGGTCATATTCTGAGCCGTCTGAATAAGGGTCTATACTGGAGCAGTCTGCTACGGGTCTAAATAATGAGCAATTCTGATAAGGGTCTATTACTGAGCCAGTTCCGATTTTAAAGGGATATATATGGGAGCAGTCTGATACGGTCTAGTTTTAACTGGAGTCAGTCTGATAAAGGGTCTAAATACTGAGCAGTCTGATACGGGTCTATACTGAGCTGTCTGATAGGGGTCTATACTGTTACTGAGCAGGTCTTGATAAGGGTCATATACTGCAGCAGTCTGATAAGGATCATATACTGAGCTGTCTGATAAGGGTGTCTATACTGAGCAGTCTGATAAGGGGTCTTATACTGAGGCCAGTTCTGCTACGGGTCTATACTGAAACAGTCTGATTACAGGGTCTAATACTGTACTTTTGCAGTCTGATAAGGGTTCCTATACTGAGCTAGTCTGATAAGGAATCTATACGGTGACAGCAGTCCTGATAAGGGTATATACTGAGCAGTCCTGTAAAGGGTCTATACTGAGCGGTCTGCTACGGGTCTATACTGAACAGTCTGATACGGGTCTTATACTGAGCAGTCTGACAAGGGTCTATTCTGAGCAGTCCTGATAAGGGTCTATACTGAGCAGTCTGACAAGGGTCTATACTTGAGCATCCTGATAAGGTATGCTGAGCATCTGATTTAAGGGGTCTATACTGATAAGGGTCTATACTGAGCAGTCTGAGCAGGATCTATTCTGAGCAGTCTGATAAGGGTCTATACTGAGCAGTCTGATAAGGGTCTATACTGAGCAGTCTGATACGGGTCTATACTGAGCAGTCTGATAAGGATCTATGCTGAGCAGTCTGATAAGGGTCTATATGAGCAGTCTGATAAGGATCTATACTGAGCAGTCTGAGTAGGATCTATACTGAGCAGTTGATATGGGTCTATAATGAACAGTCTGAGTTAAGGATCTATATACTGACAGTCTGATAGGGTCTATACTGAACAGTCTGAGTAGGGTCTATACTGAGCAGTCTGATACGGGTCTATACTGAACAGTCTGATATGTGAAAGTTTTACGGTCAAATCTTTTGCGCGCAATGAATGTTTTGAAACGTTCGGCACGTCTATATAGCGTGCCAAGTGATGCAAAACTTTCGTTGCGCGCAAAAGATATATTTTTTGCGCGTAAAAGATTTTTGAAACAATCCGCACGTCTAGTGTGCCGAACGTAATTATGCTGTCATCATCGTCATAATAATCAACACCACCATCATCGTCATGACACCTTGCACGATATATATGACAACATTTAATGGAGGGTTACAGTGGCTGGGGGTGAACAGTACCTGGCGCTTACATCACCAGCTAATGTTGACCATATTAGCGTAACCACTGCAGAATGGTTACATGCACAACAAATTATCATCATCACCATATTCATCATCGTCAGCTTAGTCACCATTCTCATCATCATCATCAGCATGACGCCATGCACGATATACGAGTATATGACAGGACCTAGTGCATGAGGTTACAGTAGCTGTGGGTGAACAGTAGATGGCGCTTACATCACCAGCCGCAGAGGATGCTCTAAATAGGGCGATATTGATTACAACAGCATGTACATATACAGCTTGCATAATTATCCAGTATGTGGCATAATCTTGTGTTTATATGTACGAGGTATATGCATGGAAATTGTAATGTTATTAGCGACAAAACAGTAGAATAATGATGATGTCTATGCCGAACAACCAGGTGCTATATATGCTATGTCAATGCACAGGGATTTAACCCCGTTATCCCCCGCGCTATCCTGGGGGCGGGGATTACAGTAATCGGTGCATAGACAAGAATGCCACCAACGGCATGTATCCCATCGCTGTGGTGTTTGATGGAGAAACGTGGATACAATCTACTGAACCGAGAATTTCGAAATCAGTTGACATTGACCTTGGGTTGGTGTATAATGAATTACCGTAAAGCAGTTATATGTGAATGGAGAAACGTGGGCAAGCTACTGTTCAAACCGTGTGTGACAGACTCGCAGACAGACAGACGGACGGACGACTTTTTCATACCTATATCCCATCTTCGCTACGCGATGGGATAATAAATGTACATAACTTGCCAGTTTAGTAGTTTCTGTATGCTACTCCCCGTTATATTTCTTTTTACTTTTGAAACATTTGGCGAGACAATCTTTTGCGCGCAACTAATAAGGGTCTATACTGAGCAGTCTGATAAGGGTCTATGCTGAGCAGTCTGATAAGGGTCTATACTGATAAGGGTCTATACTGAGCAGTCTGAGTAGGATCTATTCTGAGCTTCTATAAGGGTCTATACTGAGCAGTCTGATAAGGGTCTATACTGAGCAGTCTGATACGGGTCTATACTGAGCAGTCTGATAAGGGTCTATACTGTACTGAGCAGTCTGATAAGGGTCTATACTGAGCAGTCTGATAAGGATCTATGCTGAGCAGTCTGATAGGGTCTATACTGAACAGTCTGTAAGGGTCTATACTGAGCATCTGATAAGGATCTATACTGAGCAGTCTGATAAGGGTCTATACTGAGCAGTCTGATAAGGGTCTATACGACAGTCTGCTACGGGTCTATCTGAACAGTCGATACGGGTCTATACTGTCTACTGAGCAGTCTGATAAGGGTCTATACATGAGCAGTCTGATAAGGTCATCTACTGACAGTTCTGATAAGGGTCTATACAGTACATAGAGCATCTGATAAGGGATCATACTGTCTATAGGGTCTATTGACAGTCTGATGGGCTACGGGACTCTGATAAGGGTCTACTGAGCAGTCTGATAAGGATCTATACTGAGCATCTGATAAGTCTATACTGAGGCAGTCTGATAAGGAGTCTATACTGAGCATCTGCTACGGGTCTATACTGAACACGATATACGGGTCTATACTGTACTGAGCAGTGACTAGGTCTATAGAGCAGTCTGATAGGGATCTGAGCAGTCTGATAATATATATACTGACAGTCTGATAAGGGTCTATACTGAGCATCCTGATAAGGGTCTATACTGAGCGTCTGCTACGGGTCTATACTGAACAGTCTGATACGGTCTATACTAGAGCATCTGATAAGTCTATACTGAGCATCTATAAGGATCTATACTGAGCAGTCTGATAAGGGTCTATACTGAGCATCCTGATAAGGTCTATACTCGACGGGCATCTGCTACGGGTCTATACTGAGCATCTAGAAGGACTATACTGAGCATCTAATAAGGATCTATACTGAGCAGTCTGATAACGAGTCTATACTGAGCATCTGCTAGGGTCTATCTGAGCATCTGATAGGGTCTATACTGAGCAGTCTGATAAGGTCTATACAGTACTGAGCATCTGATAAGGGTCTATACTGAGCAGTCTGATGGGTCTATACTGACAGTCTGATAAGGGTCTATACTGAGACATCTGTAATGTCTATAACTGAGCAGTCTACTACGAACTATACTGACAGTCACTGAATACGGGTCTATACTGTACTTTGCAGTCTGATAAGGGTCTATACTGAGCATCTGATAAGGATCTATACTGAGCAATCTGATAAGGGTATATACTGAGCAGTCCTGATAAGGGTCTATACTGAGCGGTCTGCTACGGGTCTATACTGAACAGTCTGATACGGGTCTATACTGAGCAGTCTGACAAGGGTCTATTCTGAGCAGTCTGATAAGGGTCTATACTGAGCAGTTTGATAAGGGTCTATACTGATAAGGGTCTATACTGAGCAGTCTGAGTAGGATCTATTCTGAGCAGTCTGATAATGGTCTATACTGAGCAGTCTGATAAGGGTCTATACTGAGCAGTCTGATACGGGTCTATACTGAGCAGTCTGATAAGGATCTATGCTGAGCAGTCTGATAAGGGTCTATACTGAGCAGTCTGATAAGGATCTATACTGAGCAGTCTGAGTAGGATCTATACTGAGCAGTCTGATACGGGGTCTATACTGAACAGTCTGAGTAGGATCTATATACTGAACAGTCTGATACGGGTCTATACTGAACAGTCTGAGTAGGGTCTATACTGAGCAGTCTGATACGGTCTATACTGAACAGTCTGATATGTGAAAGTTTTACGGTCAAATCTTTTGCGCGCAATGAATGTTTTGAAAAACGTTCGGCACGTCATATAGCGTGCCAAGTGATGCAAAACTTTCGTTGCGCGCAAAAGATATATCTTTTGCGCGTAAAAGATTTTTTGAAACAATCCGCACGTCTAGTGTGCCGAACGTTTCAAAATATTCGTTGCGCGCAAAACATTGGCCATATTGAATCTTTTGCGCGTAAAAGATATATATTTTGCGCGCAATGAAAGTTTTGAAACGTTTCGCACGTCAGGTGCCATGTGTTGCAAAACTTCTTTTGCGCGCAAAAAATATATCTTTTGCGCGCAACGAAAGTTTTGCATCACATGGCACGGCATACGGCCGCCCACACGAATCGCTGATTTGGTATCTCCGTGGTGTACATGTATTTCAAATGAATCAATTGCAGCGTACGAGGTATAAAACACAGCGTTGTTATTCTCGACAACAATCAGTTAGAACGTAATGAGTACAGAAAAAGCACAGTGTTGTTAATACTGACACCAATCCGACAGGTATGACGTCAGAGTAAAAATATCACAGCGCGTCAAGTAAAAATATCACAGCGCGTCAGAGTAAAAATATCACAGCGGTGTTAATATTGATAAAGATGCAAGTCGAATGTACTTGGTACCAAACCTCAGACTGCCATGACGTAAACACGTTGTATTGCATCACCGACGAATAATACTAGAGCAGATCTATACATAACTATATTTTTAATTTAGCTTTGTAAATTAAAAACATTTGTCGCAGTGTAACCAGGTGGTAAAAGGATAAACCCTCGGCCTGTTGCTGGTTTGCGGTGTGTTATTGTTTATTATAGGTCTCTTAGCAACTACCTCGTCGTTATAAATTACAGCGTTGTTAAGAAAACGCAAAGAAAACGATAATTGAATTTGTCGCGCGAATTCGTCGATAATCGAACGTATCATGGCTGATACTGAACTTACCGAAGATCGAACGGATGTAGTTGGTGGTGATCAGCATAAACCTGATCGCCCAATTGACTGGGAACTGTGTATTTTGTGTCAACACGCAACACGCGATGTTCTTCAGTGCCCGGCTGACACAAAGAGAACAAATGCCGGTGCTGGATACGAATCATTGGCACGGAACCTTGAAGAGTTTAAGCAGCTTGGATGCTTACCAGCTGATATTGACGTCGCTAGCTTATCTCATCCAGATGGGCTAGTGGACTCATTCACACGGCATAGAGCAAAGTGGCACAAAACATGTCGCAACACAGTTGATAACAGAAATCAACAACGAGCAAAAAAGAGACGATACCCCGACGATGATAGTAAACCTGGAAGTAGTAGCCAATGTCAGTCGAAGGTAACGCGATCTACCTCTGGTACAGTGCAAGAGAAGTGTAGCACTTGCTTCTTCTGTGATGCAGGGTCGGAATCAGGTGATCTTAGGAAAGCATCAATTTTTCGTTTACACACACGTGTAAAACAGTGTGCTGAAATCTTAAATGATAGCATGCTGTTGGGTAAGCTTAGTGCAGGTGACATGATGGCACAAGATGCTGTGTATCATGTCAACTGCCTGTCCTTACTGTACAGGAAGGCAGCAAATGTGAGTACCGATGATGCAGAAGAATACCAGGATAAAAGGACGCACGGCATTGTCCTTGCAGGGCTTGTAACATATATAGATGACGCTAGAACAGAGAGTGGTGACGTCCCATTAGTATTGAAACTAGCAGATTTGCAAAGATGTACACGTCACGATTACATCAACTCGGTGTTGATGTATCGGGTAGGCTACAGACTACACATTTCAAAAACAGACTTCTGACTCACTTTCCGGACATGGAAGCGCACAAGCATGGTCTGGACGTTTGCTTGCATTCAATGAGGACATTGGTATTGCCCTAAAAACAGCTTATGACAGGGATTTTGACGACGATGGCATTATTCTTGCTAAGGCAGCCACAATTGTCCGCCGAGACATATTTAGCAAAGAAAAGTCAGTTTTTACTGGTTCGTTCAATAACAGTTGCCAGCAAAAGTCGGTTCCACAGTCACTCACAACACTGGTTGACATGATCTTACGTGGACCGAATATCAACACCAAATCTGGTAACGTACCTGAGGCTCAAGCATCCCTCACTATAGCTCAGCTGTTGCAATTTAATTGCACGATTCGACGACGTGAAGGCTGAACTGCGTCATATCACAGGAAATCTCGAGAACCTCCACTTCCAATATATACAGGTCTACTTGTACACGCCGAAACTAGAAAGCGTGGTCTCATAGACAAGTTGTATGACTTGGGTCTTTCTATTTCCTATGACAGAGTACTGGATATATCCACAGAAATGGGAAATAGTGTCTGCAAGCAATATGAGAAGGACTCACTTGTGTGTCCGCCGAAACTTCGTAAAGGCATTTTCACTACCAGTGCTGTTGATAACATTGATCATAACCCGACATCCACAACAGCACAGGGTGCCTTACACGGAACAGGAATATCCATATGTCAACATCCCACTTCAGAGTGTGGTGGAGAGTATAGAGGGGTGATCGTCATTAATGAGAAGGAAACTCAAAATCGAAAATCTATATCAGCATTACCAGAGACCTACACGAGTATAATGCCTGTTATATTACGTGAGAAAGAGCCATATGTACCTGAGGGCCATGGATCCTTAAGCGAAGAGTGTGCAAGCATGACGGTATGTTTGAAACAGCAGTATGAGTGGCTAGACCATACGAAAAATGTATGTCAACTGACAGGTGCTGACCAGGACATGACTGTTTCATGGGCCGCATACCAATCGTCTGAAACAGAGAAGCACACTGCATGCGGTGAGATACCTGTGGACATTAGTGTTCTGTTGCCCCTATTTCAAGAACAGGCGAAGTCACCTGCCATGATACGTCATGCAATGGATGTGATACGCCGCGCCACAGAGTTTCTTAACCCCGGCCAAATACCTGTCATGGCTTGTGATCAGCCACTGTATGCTGTCGCCAAAATCATACAATGGAATTGGCCAGATACGCATGGGGAAGGTCGATATTTGATCATGTTTGGTGGCCTGCACATAGAAATGGCCGCACTGAAAACACTTGGAGACTGGCTACAAGATAGTGGATGAACTGCTGCTATTGCAGATGCAAACATTGCATCTTCTGGCTCCGCAGATTCATTTATCAAAGCAGTACATGTGACGCGAACCCGACATGCACACCAAGTAACAGCAAGCAGTTTGTACATATTGATGAACGAAAGCATACAAGAAGTACATGACCGGCTTGACAACGGAGGAACATCCGCTAACATTTGATGAATGGAGAGCGAAACGAGCTGCAAAGAGTCCACAGTTTCTGTACTGGTCCATTACACTTGATTTCGAGCTGACTGTGTTGGTGTTTGTTCAGTCCATTCGCAGTGGCAATTTTCATTTGTACAGAGAAGCATTAACCAAACTGATACCATGGTTCTTTGCGCTGGACCATACGCACTATTCGCGATGGCTCCCAGTCCACCTTCGTGACATGATGTATCTCCCCAAATCGCACCCAAGTTTGGTAAAGGAGTTTGAAGCGGGACACTTTGTTGTTCACAAGTCACGCAGATCATTTTCTGCCATAGCCATCGACCACGCTCACGAGCAAAACAACAAATGTGTTGAGGGTGATGGGGGAGCTGTGGGGCTTACGGAGAATTCGGCTGAGCTTCTGAGGTGGATGGTATCAGGACCAGAGATGGCCAGAGTGGTCGGTGAGTTTCAAGCATCTCTAGAACATGTCAAACCCGATCAGAGCCACGGTCCCAATCTACACCATCACGAACAAGTAAAGAGCACTCAGACAGCATTTCAAAGACAAGTGACTGCGCTTTGTTCTGTGATAGAGAAAATGGGCAATCCATTCATGGATGACAGTTGCGATCTTTCAGTACTAGATACGCGAGACATAGTGGATTCAGAAGTCATAAACACAGTCCGGAACATTCAACAGGAAGGAACAAAGCAATTCCAGAGTTTCTTCGACAGTCGTCTTGACAAAAGATCTACGTCACTGTTTCAGCCAATCACGAGAAACAAATTCGCGCTGTTTGGCTCTCTACCGACACGAACTGTATCAAAAGAAAAGCAACAGCTTATGTCCCTGAAAAAGAACTGTTCCTTGTTCTCGCAATTATACATCGCATGTCAGGTCCGCGGTGGTGACCTTGATGAGTTTTTTAGTCATGAGAACCAGGCATGTCCACCATCCATTTCACAACTTGGACAATTACGCACGGGCACGAAGTCTGATCTTGTACACTGTTTGGAAACACTGGTTGATGCCGAAGAAGATACACCTGGGGTTGAAGCCTTACTTCTGGATGGCGCCGCTGTTGTACACATGTTGAAGCCCGATGCTGCGAAGACATTTCAATCATACGCACATGACGTATTCGTAAAGTATGTCAACTCACAGCTGCAGCATGTTAGGAGAATCGACATTATCTGGGATTCCTACAACCCCGACAGTTTGAAAGCGATGGCACGTGCAAAACGAGGAAGTGGCACCCGACGGCGAGTCCATCCGGACAATACATTACCTGGCAATTGGGACTCATTCCTGAAACTATCTGAGAACAAGACAGAACTCTTCAAGTATCTGGCAGATGTGTCCATGACGATCGGAAATCGCGATAAGCAAGTTATTTCCACTTATGGAGATTCTGTACTGGGTAACCATGACAGAGATATTCGCAATTTGTCGCCATGTACACAAGAAGAAGCCGACACTAGACTACTGCTGCATGCAGCGGATTGCGTCCGGTATGGGTACAAGCGTGTGATGCTTAGAACAGTAGACACCGATGGTATTGTGTTGGCAACAGCCATGTTTCGAAAATTGGCTGCTACCGAACTGTGGATAGCATATGGTGTCGGCAAGAAGTTTAGGTACATTCCTATTCATGGTATAGCTGACGCTTTGGGACATGATAAATGTAAAGCGCTACCAGTTTTCCATGCGTTTACTGGTTGTGACCAGACGTCATCCTTTGCCGGAAGAGGAAAGAGAACTGCATGGGAAACGTGGAAGCTTGACAATGAGGTCACAGGCGCATTCATGGCAATGAGTAATGTCCCTACCATAGACATGGTAGACCAGCAGATGCCATCCATTGAGCGTTTTGTCGTATTGTTGTATGACAGAACAAGTACCTGCATGACGGTGAATGAAACTCGCAAAGACTTGTTCACTAGGAAAGGAAGGGTGATGGACGCTATTCCATCAACCGCTGCCGCGTTGTATGAACATGCTAAGAGGGCGGTTTATCAGGCGGGTCATTGCTGGGGACAAACACTATCACCATGTCCCGTGCTTCCATCTCCATCGGAATGGGGTTGGACCCGACTGAGTGCACTGGCCTATGGAACCAGTTTGGACCACACTTCCTGAAGCATCAAAGGTGTGCCACCAACTCATCAAATGTGGTTGTCAGCCTGCCAAAGGGTGCAGTGGGCATTGTAAGTGTGTCAAGGCATGTCTGAAATGCACAGCTCTCTGCAAATGTAGCGGTGACTGTGAACATGAGTAATCAATCTGATAGGACGACTGTAGAGAAAACAAGCTGATCCCACAAAACACTTTTACTTTACAATGTAAAGACGACTTTCAGAGTTAGAATCGAGGACAACTACATCAAGGTACTTTACTCCGTGACATTGGTAATTTGTGGTCCAAAATACAACGCAGCAGAAAATAAACGTCGAAAAGTAATTTTATGAAACTTCCGAGTGTGGCGGCCATCTTTAAATGAGTGTCATCTTGAATAATTTCAAGCTGTTCTACATATTAAATCATATGTAGACCCAGTGTTATCATTTTTACCAGAACAAACCATTGCACTTTGACCGCTTGTTTGTCTCATGAAATTCATAACTAAATGCCGTAAAATAATCATATTTTGGCGGCCATCTTTAAAACCTCCGCCATTTTGAATGTTGTCATATCACATATCATCATAAAATAATCTGCAATCAGAACTATGTCGTTTATAATTATTTGCTAGCTGAAACTCTCGAAAAAACACATTAATAAGAAATATATGTAAGAAAGAAGTGAAATGGCGGCCATCTTGAAAATGGCGGCCATTTTGTGTTTTTTTTGCTTGCGTCCATATCACAAAATGATCAGTATGTTAAACTCTACCAGTATGCAAAGTTTCATACTTGTGCCAGAAAATGCGCAATTTTCGCACAAATCGGCGGTACTATAAGATGCGTTATTTACAGCATCAGTGACTGTCGTCCGTTGCTCGTTTTCTCGTATTATAATAATACAAGGTCAAACAAGGTCTTAACGTCAGCAATTTACAGGACATGGCTAGTATCTCCTCACCGATAGGCAGAAGTGGATATAGAGATAGTCCATGCATGTACGTACGTACCGGGGTATATATGGTACATACGGTAGTGACTCCTATTAATTCTTAATAACTTATGAATGCCTTCGTCGATTTTAATAATAAGCCTCAATGTCTGTCTACAGGATGGTTCTTGGTTTCGGACAAACCCCACAAATGCTGCAACAAATGGAAGACGCGGTGACACAGATTTATGGGGCCATGAACGGATACGGTGTTGCGCGAACACATGCTACGGTTTGTACAGGTGCGACAAAGTAGATACGATGTGTTGCACATTTCTCTTCAGAGGCAGTTGACATATGTTGCGGCGTTGATTACACCATTGACCGTCAGTTGCTCGTGTTCTCGCATTATAATTATAAAACACGTTTAAGTGTCAAATCATGATGTCAGTCCTTAACCTGCTGCCGCAACTATTTTTTATTTCTTCATATACTGCAACGGCCCTTTCGGGATTTGTGTACATGATCATATTTTTATTCATATATACAATCAAATAAATCGAGTTTCCCGGTTAGTAGCCGCCATTGTACCATTTACAGCAGGATAGAGTGTAGTCAAATAAATACAATTCCTACCTATCTACGATTTTACTTCGCTATGTCATATTTCCACCCGTTATTTACCCACTGAAAACGAAATGTCCACTACCCGACGTTGCAAATTACAATACAGGTATTGTACATAGTGAAATAACGACATGTGTACATACATTTCTCAGTCATTTAGCTGACATATGTATCCATAATACTTGCCTAATTTTCACCAGTTTAATCAACTTAACTCTTAACATTAACTCTTTGCTCTCTATTTAGTTCGACACGTTGAAATCAGAAAGCTACATTTCCGCCAGCGTTGTTGTTTGTAGAATCGCACGCGAGTACTGCTGTCGTAATTGAAAATCAATAGTATGTCTATGTGTGGCATTATCATTTATATAACAACTATGATGATACAATGCGGTTCGTATTCAAGTTTTGAGGTTTCCATACCGGGTCAACGGTGCGACCACGTGCATATTTCTATTTAAATAGCACTATATTTCTTGGGAGATGACTGCATGATCTGAACGTTAATTATGTTCACGCAAATCTAAAATAAAATAAAACGTCATGTTTTATATAGTCAGAGTTGATTATAAAGCATACTAATCATGTTATTGTATTTAATGACTTTCAGTGGGCTACCGGATTTCTTAGTGAATTATAAATTGATGAAGCAATGAAAAATATAGAATGTGTATATTTATCAGATAGTGGCCTTAACTAGTTTCATGAATTGCATTTGTCATGGGTGTTTTGCATTTGAAAAAAAGAATATGTCAGATATAAATGTTGATGAGATCACAATAGCACTTGTGTAATACTATCGGCAGATACATACATATACCTTGAAAGTTCATGTATCTTTATCGGACAACTTACGTGACATAAAGTCATATGCATGTACGTTCTTTAAAAAATACATATTTTTAATACATATGGACCGCGCTCTGTGAAAACCAGCGTTAATGACGTCATGAAAGGCTGAAAATGACGTCGCAAAGTGTACGCATAAATTTAGCAATGTCATGTCGGATTTTGACACTTGGAATTGTTGCGTCATTGCAATAAGTTGTCCTATTTATAGCTGTACGCTTTACGGCTCACACATAATATTATTTTAATGTTTAATAGTGAAATTGTCTGTTTTTCTGATGTTGAAAAAGCTAATTGTCTAAACAACTTCTTCGTTTCAATATCAACGGTTGACGATAGCAACTCTACTTTACCGCCGCTTGAATTAAAAACTAACCAAGTTCTTGATATGATTAATATAAACGAATCTGAGGTCAGAGATACTATAAAGATTTTACAAACTAATAAAGCTTGTGGACACGATTTAGTTAGTCATAGAATGCTAAAAGGAACTATTACATCTGTCTCAAAACCTCTAGCGATCCTCTTCAATAGATCTGTCAATGAATGTCAGTTTCCGATGGCGTGGAAATTGGCAAATGTAATTCCCTTATTTAAAAAAGGGTGTCCGCAGACGCCTTCAAATTATCGACCTATATCGTTATTAAGCTGTCTATGTAAGGTAATGGAGAGAATAATGTTTAAACATATATATAATCACTTGCACTCACAGAATTTGATTTACAATAGACAATCTGTTTTTATACCAGGACATTCTACGGTATACCAACTTGTAGACATTCACCATCAAATATGTCAGGCATTTGATGAAAGGCAATCTACATGTATAGTATTTTGTGATATTTCTAAGGCTTTCGATAGAGTATGGCATAGGGGATTACTATTTAAGTTACGGCAAAATAGATTAAATGGTTGTATCTTACACTGGATCGAAAACTACTTGTCGGACAGGAAACAGTCTGTATCAATACGGTCTACAACCTCAGATACCAAGTTAATAACTGCTGGCGTACCGCAAGGCTCGGTGCTCGGTCCTACTTTATATTTCTAATATATGTCAACGATATAACTGACCATCTACTAAGTATTGTTCGATTATTTGCTGATGACAGTTCTCTATCATTTTCCACAACAAATACTGATGACCTAGAAGGCATAATAAATTATGACCTACTAACTATTGCTGACTGGGCTAAACAATGGTTGGTCAGTTTCAATCCTAACAAGACTGAAGCGATGCTTTTAACCCTAAGACTACTCGATCGACCTGTAAACCTAATATTTCAAAACACGCCTATAACCTTTGTCGACAACCATAAACATCTCGGTGTAACGCTGAGCAATAACGGGAAATGGCATACACATATACAAAATATAATTAATTCGACTGCGAGAGTGTTGGGAATAATGCGAAACCT
The DNA here is from genome assembly GCA_029237695.1 of Conchocele bisecta. NCBI lineage: Eukaryota > Metazoa > Mollusca > Bivalvia > Lucinida > Thyasiridae > Conchocele > Conchocele bisecta. The sequence continues at coordinate 34,702,333 of CM055276.1, read as the reverse complement.
AACCAAAATTTAAGATAAGCAGACAGTCTTTAAACCAAATATATATAATTATATGAGACCTATACTCGAATATGCTTCGTCGGTCTGGGATGGATGTACAGAATATGAAAAAGATTCATTGGAAAAAATTCAGAATGAAGCTGCGAGAATAGTAACCGGTTTAACACGGTCAGTGTCACTTGATAATTTAAGGAAAGAAGTTGGATGGCAACTTTTATCTGTTCGACGTAGTATTCAAAAGCTTTTGATCATGTACAAAGCAACCAACAATCAAGTACCTAGTTATATCTCCAACCTGATTCCTCCCACTGTTAATAACGTATCTCGTTACAACCTTAGAAACCAATTTGATATAAATGTCCCGACTACTCGACTGGAAGTATACAAACAATCATTTATACCATCTGTGGTACAACTCTGGAATGAAACTGATCCTTCAATGAGAAATGTAGATAGTCTTAGACACTTTAAAACAAGCATGCGCCAAACAATTATACACTCAATATGAAATACCACCATATTACTTAGTGGGAGACAGGTTTTCGTCAGTTATGCATGCAAGACTTCGTAATAAATGTAGCAGTCTCAATTCCGATCTTTGCAATAACCATATCAGAGAAACTCCCTACTGCGAGTGTAGCGAAATTGTAGAAGACGCTGAACATTACTTCTTTGAATGCAACAAAATATCATGCACAGCGTCTCATTCTACGCCAGTCACTGCAACGATTTCATAACCTGAACGCGCACATGCTTTTGAACGGCATACCTGAACAAAACAATGAAAACAAATATTATTATCTTCAATTCTGTACAAGATTATATTAAAACTACAAAACGATTTGAGTAACTTCGTTGATAGATGTATGTAACGTAATCCATATCGGATGTATTCCATTCGATTTGCCAATATCATCCACAACCACCGGTTATTAATGATCACTGAAACTTATTGCAACTAGCACTAATACATTGATGGATTTGCTCATGTAGTATATGTACTTGGCGACAAAAACAACTTTTATTCTTTCTCCAAATCTCATATCTCACTATCCACCTCTTCTCTACCTTTCTGTCCGTTTTCATTCCATACATTATGTAAACATATATTTATCGCTTGATAATTGGTTTGTATCCGTGTTTATATGCCTGTATACATGTATTCATGTATCGCCATTGCTGTTGAATTATTGTACTTTGTAACACTTAGGTGAGGGCTGTAACTAATGTTGAGAGAACTTGTAGCCCGAGCCTGTTGTATGTATATGCAATAAACTATGTTTAAACTATTTTAATGTTGGATATGCGTGGCAGAATTGCAGTTGTTTTCATAGTGGTTCAGATAGTTGTCTTTTTTTTCTTCGGTTTCCTTCAAGAAAATACGTAGTAATTTTGTCGATTATTTTGTATACAAATGGGCATATTGCATTTATGATTTTTATAATATATTATATGGACGACTTGTGAAATGAAATTTGAAACTAAATAACCATACGACCGGTATTTTTAGATAACACATAACAAAATCAGTAGTATGTAATCGTAATGCTAATATTTCTTTTAAACTTTATTTATATATTTATATAACAATTACAAACAAACGCGTGAACAATTGTAGTCGGCGTAGATGGAGGCGTCTGCATGTTTCTTAATTTGGGTTGAAACCGGAATACTCAAAGAAAACAAACTTATCCTGTCTGGCGACCACCATCAGATATACATGTACTTACAACTTGAAGATCGAACCCGCGGCGCATGTGTGCGCTCTTTACTAATTATGCTATACGGTCCCGTTCAGATTAGAGCGGGGTCGGGTATTTTCGGCCGTCTAAGACGGAACCGTACACGCTGTACAAACCCAGTTCCGATTTTGGAATTTATTTATGGGTATTCCATTCAAGTGGGAATGTGAGCCACCATGTGGGGCCATTATGTGGCGCCACAGGGCGCCACCGTGTGCTGTCGATGTCGTTCTATAGCCTATGCTGCTTACATTTATGATATCTACCCGTGTGCATGTTTCAAGTTTCATGTTTGTTTCCAAAAGTGCACAAACATGTCCTTATCCCACTGCACTATTATCGATTAGACTGCATTACGTATTTTGATAAGTCACGCTAACTTTCATGTGAACGTGACAAGCCTTAAGTATAAGTTAGATGATGTATTCGAGTCGAATATGGTTAGTTAACAGTGCATGGGGGAAATTTAGGGGGCATGACATGACAGAAACGTATTACTCCGCTTGCAGTCACTGCTTAACCAACCCGGCCTGCACATATGCGCAGTCTGATCAGTGTACATTATTCGGTGTTCTGTGTCGTGTGTGCCGAGGCTGAACACAGCTCAACTTGGCATCGACCAGTCATTCTTTTCTGATTTCGATTAAAAAAGAACAGAATACATGTACTCATATTTATTTTTAAACACGACGGAAATTATAGTCATTATTGGTAGGTGGTAAACTAACCCGACTGTTTTGCACAAACAGAAAATTCGGGTTAGCGGTAAACATTAAGGCTGAACAACATCTACACTGGTCACACATACAAACTGTGGATCGTATATTAGTGGATTACTGCGATTTGCGAATGCGCAGGTTATCCTGACATGTAGAATAGGCGTTAATCTCAAGCATATATCACACGCTAGACTGCATCTCCGTGAATTATCACATGGGGGAAGTGAGTCAGACAGGTGCAGACAGTGATCTCACCATGTTACCGCTCTGCTGAGATCAAAGGATTTCGCCGCATCCGTTATGTAGACACACTCAGGTAAATCTTCATACATGCATCCATGACTTAAATATGTGTTACGTAGATTTACATATTGCATGATCATATTTATGAAAGCTCTTGGTTTACAGATGTCGTTCTATGGAAAGCGATTTAATTCGTATTGGCAATACTTTCTGCACTGTTTGTCGCAAATTTAAAACTCACGGGAAAATGAACATGCGCAATATAATATATCAACCTACCGGTATTTTTATCAGAACATTTTGTAACAATTATACAATCATGTATGTCACATCGACACATTTTCCCGACATTGACAGGTTTATGTATATATATTTGTTTTCAAATGGTAAACCCATTATCAAAAATTCAAACCAACACACATTTAAAAATACACAGTAATGGATAATTTTGCCCTGAATGTTCTGTTGGCCACTTTTGATTTTAACAACTATACATTCCATTTTCTAAATAAATACGCATGCTGTCGCGCGGGCATCAGTCATGCAAATAATAAACATATGAAGGAATCTACAAAATACGGTTGATAAATGCGTACATTTATAAAATTTGAAGAAACTTATATAACAAAATCAGTACCGGCAGTAAATTCATAGACAGAATCGAGACGGGTAGCCCACACAATAACTTTTTTAAGCGGACACACCTAACAATATCTGCCCTTTCGGAGTGGGGGTCAGCGCAGGATTAACCCATAGACATCATACCTGCTAGTATGGGGTACATGTACATAAGACCGTCCGCTACACAGGAAAACGTTCCTCCCGCTTTCCGAGATGTAAATTTAATTCCGAGAGTCGGGTATGGACAGTCGATTTTTCATTTGTTTAAAACTCCCCGGGGGTGTCCGACTACCCTCTAGACACCATCGGGCGCTGAAGTCATTGATATGTGCAGCCATAGGCCTATCCAAATTTTAACCAAATTCAGGTCATTCATTGCTACAGAAAAAAAGTTCATTTGTTTCAATCACGGATTTTTTAATTTCAAACAACAGGAATGTCGTTTAGTTGTGTGTGTTTGGTCTTTGGTGAGTGACGTAATGTTTACATCAATAAATGACGTCACAATTACCTGTTACGTAAATAACGTCAATTAAAATCTCAACTAAATTCTCAAATAATTACAATGCATCTTTCTGACGGTACATGTATATGCATAATCTGTGATAGTTGTCGATAGCAGCAAATTACGAAGTCACAGGTCGGCTAATTATAGATTTAAAATCGACAGTGGTGCGTTTGATTCGTTCACTACATGTACATATCATAGTGTTATTCTGTTCAATGTTTGATAGTATGGATACTAACACTTGTGGATACATTTAATGTAACTTATCAGCAAATACAGTTTACAGCTAGCACAAGCATTGTACACACGTCAGCGTTATTTTTAATAAGGTCATTTTCTCGATGACGTTACTTTTTTTTCCTTGCGTGATTCACATGGTGCTACAAAAAGTGAGATAAAACAAAAACTATGAAACATATTTGCATTTTCTTTTCAGCATATTGTTTTTGAAAGGTGTCCGCATCAAAAAATGTAAAAAAGTGCAAATTGAAAATGTTGTCATTAAGGCTGGTTTTCACAGAGCGTGGCCCATATATAGATAATGCAATACATGTATTAAAAATATGTATTTTTTAAAGTACGTAATATGACTTTATGTCACGTAAGTTGTATATATAAACTTGCCTACATATTGGGACTCTCAAACCAAACCGACATATTGGGACCAACCAGAAGTAAAGCAGATATTAACTCTATCGGTGTTTACGATGGTTCATCGTTTTAGCAGTATGTCATGTATACCTATATATATCAGAAAAAACTCAGGGAAATACTTAATTTTAACAATACCGACTTAGTGGGTCTGACCCAACATGTAATTGGGGCTTAGGCCCAATAAGTTGCAAAACTTGAATTTGTACAATATGTAAATCCACATTTATCGTGATTATTGGGTCATTTTACAAATCTGTTTCTATGAGAATAAATTTCTTGTGCAATAGTCATTTTTTTATCAGGAAAATATATAACGAGAATGCCGCCGCGGCATGTATCCCATCGCCGAGAAGCCAATTCCGAAAGGGGGAGAAATTCCATGACCCGGTTGTCAAATAAAATCAACTTTAAGCATGTACACACCATACGGAAGCTGTATACCAAGTATCAAGCCTGCAGCTGTATCGGTTTAAAGGTTTTACGGGTTACAAGAAAACGTGACGGACGGACGGACATACAACTTTTGTATCCCTATATCCCATTTTCGCTACGCAATGTAAAGATGTTCATTTGTATTACAATATTACGTCCGACCACGGTCTCAGAACACATGCATTTCACGTGGTTAATGCAGCTGGCGTGTAATAATTATGCTTTTATTCATAAATTACCTTTACCCATTCTTTCTCAATCGCTCAAATTTGGTTGATTGATTAATAGGGTTTAGCGGCATGTCGACAGCTATGATCATTTGAGGCCGGGCCGACAGGCTCGAATCCCGTGGTTCACCTGTATGGACGGGGGGAAATCCCAAAATCAGAACTGATCTGGAGCAAGGTCTAGCCACACCAGAGACACTTAGCCTCTCCCGCTAAGAGTACGCTCATATTTGATTGATTAATTGTTTAACGGCCTGTCGACAGCTATGATAATTTTAGGCCGGGTCCACATGCTCGAATCTAGTGGTTCACCTGTATGGACGGATGAACATTTCCAAATCAGAACAGAGTATGTACATCGATATTATATATTCAACCATGAAATTATAATAAACTGAATCTGGTGCCAGGCCCTAACTTAGACGCTTAGCCGTTCCCACTAAGAGTACAACTAATATATTAGTATTAATCCTACTACTACTACTACTCTTATAATGGGTATAACCGGATTCAGCTCTCAAGTACACAAAGCCAAAATAGTACAAGAGGGGCAAAGCCGGGATATCAGGATTACAGTAGGATGAACCACCTCGTTAATTTACCATCAGATGGCTCCCTACCTCCACCAGGTTCTCGCAAATGTGGCCATGATTCGATCCTCCACCAGGACTGGAGGTAAACATTTAATTCATGTGATGCATGTGTGTTGCAAGAATCAATAGGAGGACTAACAGATACATATGCGAGTCCCCATATTGTAGGTCCCAGAATGGTATGTGATGTGTGTGTGTTGCAAGAATCAATAGGAGGACTAACACACACATGTGCGAGTCCTCATATTGTAGGTCCCAGAATGGTATGTGATGTGTGTGTGTTGCAAGCACCAATAGGACTAACACACACATGTGCGAGTCCTCATATTGTAGGTCCTCAGAATGGTATGTGATATGTGTGTGTTGCAAGCATCAATATGAGGACTAACACGCACATGTGCGAGTCCTCATGTTGTAGATCCTCAGTGAGGGAGAGAGTATTGGTGTTTAACGGCCTATCAACAGCTAAGGTCATTTAAGGCCGGGCCAACGGGTTGGACTATCCTGCATTTAACCTGTCCATGATGAGGGAAATTCCCAAAATCAGAACTCAATATTTACAGAACTATATATTCAGATCCTGACCTGGTGCCAGGTCCATGCCGCACCAGAGTCTTTTAGCTCTGCCCCAAAGTAATAGGATTAGCTATAAGCTTATTACTTCTTAATGGAGCATAACAGGATTTAGCTCTCAAGTACAGGGGGCATGTACATGAGGGCCAAACCATGTAAGTCGGCATTCCGGAAAGGATGAATCCCGATCGGTCCTCAGAATGGTATGTGATGTGTGTGTGTTGCAAGCATCCATAGGAGGACTAACACACACACATGTGCGAGTCCTCGTATTGTAGGTCCTCATGGACTGAGTGAGTGAGTGAATATGGTTTAACGTCCGCTTTTCTGACAGAGGTCGCAGCCTCACAGGGTCTACACGCAGACGAGCCAACGGGGTTGAATCCCGTATCCACCTGTCCGAAGGGGGTAAATCCCAAACTTAGAACTCAATATTTACAATAAATATATATTTAGTTCTCAGAATAGAACAACCTGATCTGGTGCCAGGCCCTCGCCACACCAGCATCATTTATCCCATCCCTAGAAGTAATTGGATTAGCGCTAATCCTACTTGTATATGGGGCATAACTTGACTTGGCTCTCACATACAATCCAAAAATGTACATGAGGGCCAAATCCGGTAATAGTGGGTTCCAGAAAGTATGAACTCAATCGTTAAGCCAATTTAGTCGCCTCTTACTGCTGCAGCACTATCATGTGGAACAGTTGGTCCCGCCCCGGTGCCTGTAGGTCCTCAGAATGGTATGTGATGTGTGTGTGTTGCAAGCATCAATAGGAGGACTAACACACACATGTGCGAGTCCTCATATTGTAGGTCCTCAGAATGGTATGTGATGCGTGTGTGTTGTAAGCATCAATTGGAGGACTAACACACACATGTGCGAGTCCTCATATTGTAGGTCCTCAGGTACTGATCTCACTACTTTTCAAACGGGCATAACCCAGTCCAGCTCTCAAGTACAAAGATAACTAGAATGTGTGTTCGTGGAACACGGATGCCCCACCTTCCGCTTTGATAGTAAACTAGGCAAAAAACGGGACTGTTACAAATCACTGTTACGAAAGCGGGACGGACAGACGGACAAGGGTAATCCTAGATGCCCCCTCCACTACCGTGGTGGGGCATACAAATGTACAGGAGGGCTGAACAGGGTAAATCGTGAATTCAGTAAGGATGAATCCCTGCCGTTAATATACTCCTTCTCATACACCCGACCATCCTCCTCCAGGGCACGAATGAGCAACAACCTTTACCACTAAAAAATGAAAAGCAACTCTATTTTATAAACTGACTTGTTTTTTATTACAAAACTGGAATGCAAGAACAGAACACTTTTAAAAATACGAAAGCATAATAGTCAGGAATAGTCAAATTTCCAGTTGCCCAAGACAAGTGAGAATCACTGGGTATAATCTATGTTACTACAGAGTTGGTTGCTGGATTACAGAGTTGGTTGCTGGACGATTTTTATCCGGAGCAGTATTTAATTTACTTTGTATGAAAAATGGAGAAAATGTTTATATTTAATATTCCGAATTTTATTTCCACAAAATTGATCACCTAGCATGTTATATACATAGTTGCATGAATTTGTACTGAAACAATAAAAATGGAGTATTTCTGATTTTTTAAATTAAAAAAAAAAATAATGGTTTCTCCCCTACGTGGTAACGGTTTCTTAGTGACAGCGACTATGGTATGAGGGTTTTTCTCGTAGGGGAGAAACCATTAGATTTTTAAAATTTTAGAAAATCAGAAATACATGGTGTTTTTAGTCCATTTCTTTTCATGGGTTCGGTACAACATCATGCAACTATGTATATAACATGCTAGGTGCTAAAGCATTTGGTGATGAATAGAAGTTACATACATGTACATACATTACATACGGCGATGTATCATAAAAACTTGCAATTTAAATTTCTAAGGCATTTTATCGAGACCTAGGCTGTCATTAAGAGCTGGTAGATAAATAAAATACCCGGCTACTTCTGCTTTAACACCCTGCTACTTATTTTTGGCAGAATGTATGTTGAAAGGTCCAGATGATGCACAGATTACCATTCTGTTATAAACTAGATTTGTCAGTAAGCGGGGGCTTACGGAATACCCCCCCCCACCCCCCCCCCCCCCCCCCGCTTGGGCCATGACCTACTTTTCTAAACGAGATTGTTACAAAAAAATATAAATTATAAAGAAATTGACATTCGGTAAGTTTACGTTTTTTCTAAGTTTCTAATGAGTGTTAGAGAAGGCGTCTATAAAATATCAAAGCATTTCGCAAAGGGAAACAGAAATTATAAGGAAATTTACAATTCGGTAAGTTTTGTGACGGACGGAAACACGGACGGACGGACAAGCTGACTCCAGTATACCCCCCTCAACTCGTTGTGGGGGGGGGGGGGTATAATGATAACGAAACCCCTGCCTAGTGAGCTCCTAGACACCATGGGTATGATATTCAAATACAATATAGATGCAAGGTGCATGTCACAGAGATATACCATTCTATAAAACTTTAATACAATGTTTAGTGAAAACAAATTTCCAAGTCCTTTGATCTTGTAAGAGTAGCAAACATTGAACTATAGGCTCCTACCACCAGACAACACTAGCGATAACAAACGATGAAATCATAATCCAAAGATATCACTATGCAAAACTATTAAACTATCATGATATACAATGGTTGCAAATGCTGGAAGGTACATTTTCTCAGCCATGCCTTGTTCCACTTTATCTTGCCGGTGAACGTTTAGCGATACGCTGTATCTACAAATTATTTAAATCTAAGTACTTTTTCATCATTAACAAAAAAGTCACCCTCCCAAAACTTTTTATTTGACAAAATTCTGTCAAATATTGATTTTATAGCGAAATTTTTTCTATGGGATTTAAACATGGGAGCTGAAAATATAAAAATATGTAATTCATAACTAAGCATGTTATGTTAACCCTTTCAACCAGGAATGTCTGCAATAGACTTTGCCATGTTTTAAAAGTTTCATGGCTCTGTCACACTAGATGGCTGCGACCAGCATATCGCGCCCTCCGAGGCATTTGCTGGTCACACAAAAGTAGTTAGTGATACAAAGTAAGCGACATATTCCAAATATGAACAGATATGAGGATGTGTCAAGTCAATTTAATTGAAGGCTGTAGTTGAAGAAATACAAAATACTTAAAAACTTTTAACATAAATTGTGGGGAAAATTTTTTTACCACAAATTTCAAAGACATTTGACTTTGACATTGGGCATGGGTGGGGCATAGAATGAAAATATAGACCTAGATAAACAAGCATGTGAAGTTTCAAGGTGATTGGACTTAGGGTTGCAGATATATAAAGCACTTAAAAAACCTTAACGCAGATTTTGAAAAAACCTTAACGCAAATTTCGAAGTCATTTGACCTTGGGCATGCGAGCCGCATGAGTGGGGCATAGAATGAAGATATAGACCTAGATAAACAAGCATTTGCTGTTTCAGTCTGATTGAACTTAGGGTTGCAGAGATATTAAGTACTTAAAAACTTTAACACAGATTTTGAAGAAAAAAAAAATAAAAAAAAAGCACATTTCAAAGTCATTTGACCTTGAACTTGGGCACTGTCCGCAAGCAGGCGCGATAAAAATGTTTTAGGCTGGTAAATTTATACAAAGGTGGTGTAAATTATGAATACTAGGATGGCACTACAGGTCATCAAAATTGCCATTTGGCTACGAATATTTACAGAATTATTTGAAAAAGTAGTATCTTTTGACAGTTTGAAAGACAAATATCTCAAAATATAGCATGTTTTCTATTATTCCGGAGGATTTAGTGACTAATTTTAAAAACTTCGCGCCAACCTAGGAATACCAACCTAGGAATATAAATATGAAAGAAAAATACTTGAAAAAAAAACCGGTGCAAATCCAGATGAGACGGTTCATTATGAGCTAGGATGGCACAAGAGGTCACCAAAATCGCCATTTGGCTACTAATATTCATACAATTATTTGAAAAAGCAGTATTATTTAGCATTTTGAATCATAAATATCTTAAATTTTAGTACGTTTTTCATCAGGATGACAGATTTTGGCTACTAATTTTCAAGGCCTAGCACCAACCTAGATGAGCCAGCTCATCTGGATCTGCATTGTTTGCTAACCGGTACCTAAAGAGGCCTGTGGGGTTGAACAAATTGATTATCATTAAATCAACGACACATCTAAGATATGTGAACAAAACTCAGGGACATGTGCAGAAATCAAAGTGCATGATCACCTGGGCTACAACAATAACAACAACTAGAGCAGCTGAAGCTGCATCAACGGTTTGAGGCTTGATGTACTGACAAACGTACACTGGCAAAGTGATTAGAAGACATTGCCAATGACGAAAACATATGAAACTCAAAAAAAATTGATGCAATTCCAATGAAATTGAAAAAATAAAGTTTTGTATTTTCAGAATCGCTTGACTATCCTAAGCATTTTTCATTATATAACGTTCTACGAAATGTGTACCGTTAACCCCCTAGTCTGACATTGAAGTTGAGACGATTCTAAAGCACTCACAGCATGTCAGTTCGTATATAAAACCAGTGTCTGATACAGCCCACCATACCTGTCTGGCCTCCACCTCGAAGTTTGTCAGCTGTACACACTGTTTCAGGCGGCTAAGTTTATATGCTCGTTCTCAAACTTCAAATGCATGTAGCTCGCGCATTTGAGCAGATAGCTAAAAACTACCAAGGAATTGGAGATAGAGAATTTTATTGGCTTTTTAATGCAAAAAAAATATTTGAAATCGGTTAGATAATAAAAAAGTTATGACCATTTCAAATTTGAAAAATTGAAAAAAACGTCCAAGTTTGAAAGACAATAGAATCAGAACTATTCAAGCCATTGCTCTGAAAAATATCATCTTCTGTGCGGATGAATGTCCCGCGTGACGCTGTCAAAAAATTATGTTGCTGAGATTACTGTACAAATTGGAAACTGTTTTCAAAGACCACCCGTTAAAATAAAATAAAAATCTGAAATTGTTGATTTTTTTCATTTTTCTCAATTCCACATGTCTATAGCTCTCTCATTTGAGCAGATAGCCAAACATTGTCAGCGAAGCTAAGATAGAGAATTCTCGCAGCTTTACAATTCAAAAAGAATTTTTGAAATCGGTTGGAAAATAAGGAAGTTATAGGGAATTATCAAAGGAATTAGACGCAGCCACAGGCATTCGGCCTGTTTCGGCTTTCATCAGTATAATTATCATGATTATGTTGAACAACAAAGAAAATAAAAAAATAAAAGAACCAAACTTCAAATGCCTACAACTCTCTCATTTGGGCAGATAGCCAAAAACTACCAGCGGAGCGGAGCGGAGATAGAGAATTTTGTTGGCTTTTTAATGGAAAAAAAGTATTTGAAATCGGTTAGATAATAACAAAGTTATGAACATTTAAAATTTGAAAAATTGAAAAAAAAACGTCCAAGTTTGAAAGGCAATAGAATCGGAACTCTTCAAGCTATAGCGGAGATAGAGAATTTGATTGGCTTTTTAATGCAAAAAAAATATTTGAAATCGGTTGAATAATAAGGAAGTTATGACCATTTCATTTTTTTTTTAAAAACTTCAAATGCCTACAACTCTCTCATTTGGGCAGATAGCCAAAAACTACCAGTGAAGCGGAGATAGAGAATTTTGTTGGCTTTTTAATGCAAAAAAAATATTTGAAATCGGTTAGATAATAAAAAAGTTATGACCATTTCAAATTTGAAAAATTGAAAAAAAACGTCCAAGTTTGAAAGACAATAGAATCAGAACTATTCCAAGCCATTGCTCTGAAAAATATCATCTTCTGTGCGGATGAATGTCCCGCGTGACGCTGTCAAAAAATTATGTTGCTGAGATTACTGTACAAATTGGAAACTGTTTTCAAAGACCACCCGTTAAAATAAAATAAAAATCTGAAATTGTTGATTTTTTTCATTTTTCTCAATTTCACATGTCTATAGCTCTCTCATTTGAGCAGATAGCCAAACATTGTCAGCGAAGCGAAGATAGAGAATTCTCGCAGCTTTACAATTCAAAAAGAATTTTTGAAATCGGTTGGAAAATAAGGAAGTTATAGGGAATTATATGATATATGACGTCACTTCCGGTTTCGTAAAAAGTGACGTCATGAGAATTCTGAAAATTGAGTTATTCTCGTCTCACTGTTGATGCGAATCGGTATACAAAATTTGAAGTCGATCCGACCAGCGGTTTGGGCTGTAGTCTCGACGGCTGAATAAAAAGAAAAAAAAGAAAAAGAAAAAGAAAAAGAAAAAAAAAACCAACGAAAACAAAAGGTTTGAGGAATCAAATTCCTCAAACCTAATGAAAGAGTGAGTATTCTGGTATCTTCCGTACTATCCAACAGATTGTGATGAAATATAGCGCAACAAACTCGTCTTGATGAGCTGTATCTGTTTGTGTCTATACAGTGGTCTGAGATTTTATATTTGTTTGTGAATAACTGTGTTCCATGTCTATAAACCTTATGGACAGGGTTCTTCATAAGATATATAATGACGGGGCAATCCGAAGACATCATCGGATGCAGATTATCAAAATATTCATCCATAATGATAAGAGTCACAGGCATAGTAGGAATCTATCAGAGACCCACCTAATACTATTATAACAACAAAAATGAACAAAATGCGAGCAATTATATGTACACTTCAATCACTTTTTAACACTCTGTTTGGGGTCCATTGAATGCCATCATGTTAGAAGTGGAATTGTGTTATTGTCAATTGTCAGGGATGCCACTGAAGTCCTCAACCAAAATTTCCTGACTTCCCTGACCAGTCAGATTTCCCTAACCGAACCAAATTTCTCTGACCTGGATCAAAAATCCCAGACTTTTCACTGATCGTAAATTTCCATGACCAGTGGCAACCCTGAATGAAATACAACATATAGAACTAGATTTGTCAGTAAGCGTCGGGAACTTATAGAACTTATATGCCACTACCACACAAGTAAAAGGCATTTGTTTGGTCCGATATTGGGAGTTACAACAGTTCATGGATCACAAAAGCGTTTTGTTCGCTAATAAAGAGATAAAGCATAGTACAGGTTGGGCACAATATTTAAAAGACGATTTTTAGGCAAGAAAATAGTTTTTCACATACTTGCCTAATGAATTAGCACAATGCATATATATGCATCATAAAGTACTATTGAGAGTTTTCTTTCATACCGATCTATGTGTATAGTGAACTGAAATGAACCAATTTCGCTATTTGATTTGACGTTAACGGAAAGTAAAATATATTGCATAGCATAATTTTAAAATAAAAATCAATTGCATTTGTATCGTAAGGAATACAAGGTACAATATTGTTTTGTATACATGTATTTAAAGACCTAAAACTTAAATTAGGGTTCATACAGCCAAAACTGGCGACAAATCAAGCACTATTCAAGCACTTTTCAAGGACATTTTTCTGATTTTCAAGCACTAGATTTGTCAGTAAGCGGGGACTTACAGAATACCCCTTCTTGCGCCATGACCCTGAAAACATACAGGACAGAGAGATGGACAAAATGAGCCGATATGTTGAAATTCAAGTGCTTTTCATCGAGTTTGACTATTTTTCAAGCATCTGGGTGATTTTCAAGGGAACCCTCTATTTTCAAGCACTTTTCAAGCCTGTGCGAACCCTGTAAATGAATCACTCTGCGAGTCAGAGTAAATAAAAAAAGTTTTTGTAGGAAAGCTATCCTGTTGAACGGCAACAGGATCGGCAAAAGGATCGACAACAGGATAGAAATTACGATCAAATTGGTAAGAAAATGTGCCAAATAAGGCAAAATCAAACAAAACCAATGTATCTTCACTCATAACACCCTCCCAGTGTAGAGTAATAAAATAGTATTTATATTTTTAATGATTTTATGTTAAATCCCGTGCCCAACCTTTAGTTCTGGTTTACTTTGATTTCCCTAGTTTCATATTGTTAAGTTTTGATCGGATTTGAGCCAATGTTCTCTGGGATAAGTCTGGACAAAGACTCTGAGCTTGCAGCATGTCATCTTTATGGAGACTGGATCTCACTCCATTGAGGTAATGTCGAAAGAATTTCCTCATATAAGACTCTGTGCTTGGACTCCATGGTCGCTTACAGCTGCGCTTACCTGCAAAATGTGATATACACAATGTAAACATTGTATTTTCAATGATTTATGAAAGTCATGGATGTCTACCAGGAACAGTACTCCCTACAGTACCAACCCCAAGTAACACTTTGTCTTAAAATAATATATAGAAATTTCACTGATACACTTTGTAAAGAAGAGTTATCAAATGTTTTTTTTCAGTTTTCATTTTTGCTAATTCAAGGGTCAGAACTTATCAATGCACATCTGTCAACAAAACACCTGGTGCACAACCTCTCCCGAACATTTTCATCTGCTGAACAACGTTCTTCTAAGGTTTGAAAATTTTAAGTCAAATAGTTTTGTAATAATGCGAGACACAATTTTGCCACATAAAAGCAAAATGCACAGACAGCAGATGCCCCCGTTGCCGTTCTTGTCTAGCTAACAAAGACATACTGGCACTAGGCGGAGGGACGGAGGACAAGAACTCACTGAGATATAGAATTTTGGAAAACTTTAACTCAAACTCGGAAGGCGGATGGAGCGGTAACTGTATGCTGCCCTGAAAAAAAAAATCGGGGAGCATAAAAAAAGCTAGTCAATTTTCCTTCCTTTGAGAACATTCATATGTATGCCTTACCCTGGCATTTTTTTCCATCATTCTGGTTAATGGCCTCTAATCCCGCATCACTCTCCATTGCCACATCCTCCACATCTGGAACAGCCAGTGACGGACCAGCCAGTGATGGACCAGCCAGCGACAGACCAGCCAGCGACGGACCAGCTAGCGAACGACCAGCCAGTGACGGACCAGCCAGCGACGGACCAGCCAGTGGGCTTCCTGAAAATCAGTTCAGATGTTATATAGACACCAATAGGTTGATTCTCATCTTCATTGGGGGCTTAACCAGAAACAATTGGCATCAACAACTGCATACATAAACCTAGCTGAACAAGAAAAGCAAGTCCTGATTACAGTAAATGTACCATTAAAACATTAAACTTAATTTACTTGCCCCTAGTTATTTTTTCCGAACAATGAATCCCATTGTATTTGGAATACGCCTCGTTCATTTAAAGGGACATAATTGTTAACCGATTGGCATGTATGTTAATCAACAACTACGTAACCGAGAAAATCAATGAAAACAAGAAGTGCATCGCTATCGCTAAGCTAATCCCCTCGCTGACACCAAGTCCAATTTTGTGACCTTGGCCATAGGCACCCAGCAACATAAGGGCATTCACTAGATACCAGTATTTTCGGGTACCACTTGTGATGTCAGCACAACGGAATAAGCTTAATTATCAATATTAAATGCATTTTTTGTGTAATGTGGCTACAAATCCTATAGGATTTTGCATTCATATTAAAGAATAGACAATATTCTAGGGTATTCTGAATAAAAAAATACATTATTAGTGTGTTTTTTTACTTTCATGGCCTTTTGAAAATGACAATTTTCTCCATATTTGGAAGGAAATTTTCTAGAATATTTCCTTCCAAATGCCAATTTCACTATTATAGGACACTAAAAACTGATTTATTTTATCAAAATATCCTAGAATATTGTCTACTCTTTAATATGAATGCAAAATCCTACAGGATTTGTAGCCACATTACACAAAAAATGCATTTAATATTGATAGTTAAGCTTATTCCGTTGTTCCCATACCATACTGACGTCACGAGTGGTACCCGAAAATCCTGGTATCTAGTGAATGCCGCAACATAAGTGCCTCTCTATTATGTTCAGATATACAATGTGGCCAAATATTATTGAAATCCATCAAGAGTTTCCAAAGTTCCTCATATAACAAGATGATGATGGATTGGGCTTTTACAGCCCACCAATATTGTCATTTAGAGCCGATGGTGAGGAGGCATGATGATGAATGACGTCTGTGAAGTGGAACAGTGGCTGGTTATGAGAAAATCTCCGGTCTTTGCAGGTATCAGTCACAACACAAAGTCAACATCTTAACCCCTCGACCACCACTGCTCCCCTATATAACAACAAGAACGCCTCCAACGACATGTATCCCCTCGCACCAAGGCAACTGAGGATTTTTCTAAGTCTGTGACCTTGACCTTGGGGTAAGCATGCAGTATACACTTTCTGTAGAATGTGTGATGATGTATGAAATATTAAAGCATTCCATCAAGGGAATTGAAAGTTATAATGAATTATCCCGAGCGTTTTCTGAAGCAGAGAATTTTCTAAGTAGAAGTGAGCACCATACGCTTTCCGTATGACGTGAGATGATGGTACAAATGCATGTATGAAATATTAAAGCATTCATCAAGGGAATCGAAAGTTATAACAAATTATCCTGAGCGTTATGTTTTCGAAACCGAGCTATAACAGCCTATATGGGAATCAGAACTTTAACAAGTTATAAATCAAGTGTTTTCCAATTCTGTGACAATAACATTGGGACAAGCGAGCACCATATGCTTTCCTTAGGATGATGCAGGATGCTGCTACAAATGTATGCATTAAATATTAAAGCATTTCATAAAGGGAAACAGTTATTGCAGATTATCCCCAATGTTAAGTTTTGTGACTGACAGATGAAATTTGGATCCCTGTTTTCCTTTTTTTGCTATTAAAGCGAGGGGATAAGAAAATGTATAAATGCTCTTCACCTGAATTCTCGTTTGAAACCTCCTCAGTTTCTTCATCTTCTTCATCTTCTTCATCTACAGGAACATCTGGTAGCTCTGAAAGAAATGACTGGTATATGATTTTTTGAAGGTGCCCTGGAGTGACGAGTCAGTAATACTTATATTATAGATCTAATCACATTGACTGGTGAAAACCGCAGGCAATTACTCCATCACTATCTCAATTTATTTAATGTTGAATTTTTAAACATTTTATGCAAATGAGCTGTGACATCACAGAGTCATGAATAATATGCAAATCAGATTTTGTTTTTTCCTTGAAAAGTTCAAAAGATTTATCAATATTTACAATATTTACAATATCAATTCATGAAATCTGTTATGCTTATGTGTCAAAAATAAAATTTAAATAAATTAAATGATGTTAGGTACTTTGTGATGTCACGGTAATCCAAGTACATTGCAAATTACTTACCTTATAACTTTCTTATGGATTGGTATATTCACATGCGGTTTTATTAGTTTGATGTGATCTATAATATAAGTATCAATGAAAACTTCAATACAGTGCACCTTTAATCAAATTTAATCTTTAGTCGAATCCCATCTCTCACCAACATCATGTGAGAGAAAATCACAAAATCGACACTGAGTATTTACAATTGAAAAAAGCTATATTCAGTGCTGAAATCGCAATAATCTTGAGCTGGTGCGAGGTGCCCTAAAAACACACACAGACTCACATAGCCCATCCCCTATTAAGGGGCATAATCTTCAGTAACGCTTGTCCTTATCGTGGAGGCGGCCATTTTTACAGACGCCACGTAATTACGTCACGATATTTGACGGTTATAACGTCAAAGTATGACGTCAAACACGTGAAAACAATTAAGAACAAGGTTGCCGTATAAACTAAATACATGGTTAGTGCCGCTGAATATAAAATATATTCGGTTTCGACCAGACCACTTTATTGGGGCTCGCTAAAGCTCGCCCCAATAAAGCTGTCTTAGGCTCAACCGAATATATTTTATATTCAGCGGCACTAACCATGTATTTACTATGTGCCACATTACCTTGAAATCTATCATGGGGATTAAAAAATTATTTCTAAATATCAAGTACATGTAAGACTTAAAGTGTATGAATGTTAAAATAATAATGTAATTACCATCCACAGAGATGTCTGCCAAACGCTTTCCCTTCCACTTGTTGACATGGCCATTATCAACGGCAATGAGAAGTTGTGACACCTAAAAATATATCAACTGTTGCACTAACCATGCTGACACATTGTATGAGTATCCTTTTGAAGTGCAAATTTTATATCTGTGAATTTACAAATCTAATTACACAAACAAGAGGGCCATGATGGTCTGAAAAGCATTGGAAAGGACCGAGACTTGGCTAGGAAGACGAGTCTTGTCCAAGGACACCAAAGAGCCATAAGAACGTTCAAAGTTATTGATTTTACACGATTTTACCTAGTTATTGACCAACATTACCCAGATGTGAAATTAGCCTAGTTTTAATGGAGGCAAAATTCAAGTGCGCTAAAGTTTCATAATAAGACCTATTTTTAAGCCAAGATTTTAGGAAATTCCTTCAGGCGGTCAAATGTAATTTGCACATGCAAAGAAATGACAGAAATGATCCCAAATGTAACTCAAGTCGATGGGACATCGCGTATACCCTCACCCAGGGCTGGTCAATAAAGCAGTTTTATAGGTTTTTTAACAGAATTATCTCCCGTTTTGATCTCCTCCGCGGAGGATTTTTCTAAAATGATCTATGCTTATCTGTGTGTTATCCTGAATATACACACAACATTTCGTAGCCGTATGTGAATTAACGAATGAGGAGATAGGGTCACAAGCATTTTTAACGATTTTTGCTTAATTATCTTCCATTTCGACATCCGAGGTCACAGCATTTTCTTTTGGTGCATTCACATCTGGTCACCCTAAGGATTAATCCTGTAAAGTTTAAAGTTTCTACTGCTACTGGTATGTCTGTGGGAGTCATTACGGCCGGACGGATGGAATGATGGACAGACGGAGGCGTTCGCAATATACCCGCTTTTTCTTCGATTTTTGCAGGTATAATTATGTTTTATTAACAACACTTACAGACAACTCAAACAAGAAATGAAGCATAGCCACAAAGGCTGGTTTGTAAAGGCCAGTAAATGCAAAAACCTAACATTGAAAATGACTAAGTCACTGAAACGAAAAAAGTAAGAAATATTGGGTCCAACTTAGGTTGTTACCACCTAATCTGAAAATACCACTTAAGATGCATGTGTACCCATTTGTACCCATTTGTACCTACATTTAACCACTTAAGACCATGAATGTGCAGGCGGAAGGACCATTTTCACTACGCGATGGGCCAAAAACACTTACCACTGTAAGCTCTCTTGTCGCATGCGACAGACGGTAATTCTGTCGATGTGTCTGCACATCATGCCCAAGATGTCTGGCTAAGCTATCGAGCTCTGTTTCCGACATATCCAAGATCTGAAATATGAAATAACTAGAGCATGTGTTCATAGAACACTGGATGTCCTACCACAATAAGCCGTCAAAGAAACTTCTAAACCGAAACTTATTAACCAAGTGCGTTAATCAATCGTAATGCTATATGTGGCCTAGATACTAATAACTACTTATTTATGCCAAATAGACTAGTGTAATCTTAACTTACACTACAATTCAACTTTATTAGTAAATTTGAACAAGGATAATTAGAACTAGAGCTATTGCTAAACGTGATTCATACTCGCACCACATTGTGCATTCTGCACAAGACGGACGGACGTGTGTATATAGCCCCTACCACCAATGGTGGCCATTACATGTCCAAGAACTACTGTCAGGTGGAAAAACAAGAAGTACTGTCAAGAATATTAACATGATTAAAACTGACCAACTTTTACAAATTCTAATGAACACCAATGTACGGTAATTTAAGCAATGACCATGATGGCAAGATTCTGAACAGAACTCATGTATTTCCTTAAAAATTTAGGAGAAAGTTGACCTTACTTTAACCTTTAATTTTACAACTCACCTGTGAAACTGTAGCAATATAGCGACGCAGCCCTGTTGATGTAATTCTTTCCGGATGCTGTAACCCATAGCACTCATTGACAATTTCTCTTAGGTCTGTATTACCAGTCAGTGGTGAATCACTGTTCATTCTAGCAAATATGTATGGGTTTGACCTGGGTACACCGACTTCATTTCTAGTCGTGTTCAGCAGAGTCAGTGCTTTCTTGGCATCCGGGGGCATGATGACATACGCATCCACATTTTTCCTCGACTTTCCTGCCGAGATGACCATGTCCATTCTGAAACGGGGAAAATCAAAACATTAAACCTCCAGGAAACATTTCTATCATATTACTGTCTAAATCAATGGCTACTATGTGTATTTCTAGCCAATGTATGAACATGGACTATTCCCGGTTTAATGACCAGTCCATTATCAGAGATAGATGTTTTACGAAAAAATAAAATTCTTACAAATAATATTATAATGGAAATATTGACGAGATGGCTCATTTTGGCTCACTGCAAACATGTTCATAGTATGTGATGATGTTGAACTGTTTACCTGATGGGTGGGCCATACAAGCATGTCAGGGACCAACATTATAAAACTTTACACAAAACTCAGACTGAAGCATGCTGATTGGTTAACGTAATTATAGTTTCTAAATTTTAGTGAACAGGTGAAAGGAGGATTACATGTACATGAAATTGTTAAGATACAAATGTATGTACAAAAACTACAATGTACACACATCTGTGCATCCCAATAAAAACTAGACATTATGTTTGTAAAACATGGATATGCCCCATGGCATACTGTCAAAAAAAATAAATGGAGAAGGTGGGATAAACTTTTCGACGCAGAAAAACGGCGAAGTGTTTCATGTATATTTCAAAGGTCACAAAGGTGAAGGTCGTGCTAGTGGTGGCGCGAGTGTATCACAGATGCTCAGGTAAAGCATGTGTGTAAGTATTGAAGGAATGAATGAAGAAATATTGAAGATATGACATGCTGGAGAAGGTGGGACAAACTTTTCGACGCAGATGTACACGGACGGAAGTCGTACGGACGGGACCTCAGGAGCAAAGCAATATGCCCCCCTTGCTATCGCATAGGGGGCATAAAAATAACTACATCAATGGTACATGTTGCATTTGGACATAATTTCTGATGTCGTCATCATGTCATAGTCACAAATGTCTGGAAATTGGCTGCCTAATAATAGGTAAGTGATATGGTAACACCTCTGTAAAATTTCAGAGCTCTATATCAATAAATAAGTCGTAAAATGATACATATCATGTATTGGCTGTATTGTCATAGCCCTCAAAATATTTACCTTTCAGCCAGCATTCTGTCAGTAGTAGTTAGCGCCAATCTAAATTCCCCCTGTTGCTCCTCCTGCCATTTGGGGCGTGCTGCGTATTCGTCTATTTTCAAATCTTTAACTTCGGCTCTTCTTCTCTTATTGAAGAGAATTAATCGGCACAACGTATGTTTTGCCAACCTTGTCCATGCTTCTGAACATCTCATTGTTTCTAGGTCAATGGATGATTTTTCCATAGAGGAAAGAATGTGGTTTCGCAACTTCTGTAAATCCTCTGTAAGTGGTATAGTCTTTACTTTTTGTCTGTTGACCGTGTTTGTAACTTTTTGACAGACTGCGTTTATGCGGTAATTCCATTCAGCCTCAAAAATTTTCTGGAAATTTTCTGCGTCCTGAAGACTTCTTTCATCATCATCTGAGAGCAACACCTTTTTTAACCTGTAGGATATGAGCCAAGTTATTTCCAATAAGCTTGCCCAATGATGGGGCTTCTTTATTGTTGTCGAAACACATTGATTTTGTAGCATTGACAATTAAGTCCAAATTTCGTGGGGAAATGAGCCGATTCATGTCTATTATGAGTTCAGATTGTGTTCTACATCTAATGACAAGCCTGGCCAGGGTTCTGCAGCACTGGGAAACTTTGTAAATGTCATTGATTTTTTGGTCCTGTGCCCTTCCTAATGACTCAACTTTAAGAGCAGCATACCTCCTTAGTAAATCATCTCTTACAATTTCCTCCGTCACCTCATCATGGTTCATGCGACCTAGCAATTTAGACACACTACCTGAAGTAGCATCTGTTGTCTCCATCAGTGCACTATTCAAAAGTTGTCTTGACAGTCTCACTGCATTTGCATGTCTTTCATTTGTGTTTGATGCTCCACTTGATTTGCTAAGGAATTTCATTACAGAGCAGTTGTTGTGGTGACACCACAATGTCTCTTTCAATATGAACTTTTTGCAAAAGTCACATGGAAGATAGCTTCCTACTTTGAAATCTCTTTCCTTGGATTCCCTTCTTCCAACTACTAAATGTCCGTCTTTATTCTTCAGAACATTGACATTGTGTTTGAAGTTTCCTTCGTTGGCCAGGATTTCCAATCTTATCATTCTCTCCTCTGATCTTTTGGGCAAGGTCAGAATATCATGTACTCGTGTTTCTGATTTGTGAACTGACAACAAATGGCGTGAAATTTTACTCTTGATAGCTTTCTTGCAGTATGTACAGTAATTTATTTTATCGTAAATTTGCTTACATCCAATTTTTGTTTGTTGCTTTGGCTGCAATCCAAATGCTGGAAGAGACTGACTGGTACAAATTGCATGATTGTCATCTGACATTGTGCAGGGTTCTTTGGTTAGGAATTTTGACAAATCTAGAATAATTGTACTTTCACATGAATCATCACTGCCAGGGACACAATCTGCAGAGCGAGTACATGCTACTATGTTTCTTTTAAAACCAATTCTCTGCCTTTTGTGGTTAACATTGTCTTTTCTGGATTTTCTTTTGTTACTATTGAATAACTGATCGTCCTCATCCTCAGACGAATAACTGTAGCAACTTGTACTGTCATTATCTTCAAAGTCTGGATCATTAAAACTGTCATCTTGAATATCAAATTCTTCAGGAGACAATTCAAATTCATCATACAAGTCATTATTAACTTCCAAACGACAATCCCCGAGATCACACACGACATAAGAATGTTCCTGTGTAACAATATACACATCAAGCTCTACATTTGTCTGGTCAGTTACAATGTCCAAATGATTCTCTGTACCAACATCATGGACTTGCTGTTTGTCTGTCTGGTCATATGTAGCTTCATCAGTTACAATGTCCAAATGATTCTCTGTACAAACTTCATGTACTTGCTGTTTTTCTGTCTGCTCATTTGTAGCTTCGTCAGTTACAATGTCCAAATGATTCTCTGTACCAAGTTCATGGACTTGCTGTTTGTCTGTCTGGTCATCTGTAGCTTCATCAGTTACAATGTCCAAATAATTCTCTGTACAAACTTCATGGACTTGCTGTTTGTCTGTCTGGTCATTTGTAGCTTTGTCAGTTACAATGTCCAAATGATTCTCTGTACAAACTTCACGGACTTGCTGTTTGTCTGTCTGGTCATTTGTAGCTTCGTCAGTTACAATGTCTAAATGATTCTCTGTACCAACTTCATGGACTTGCTGTTTGTCTGTCTGGTCATCTGTAGCTTCATCAGTTACAATGTCCAAATGATTCTCTGTACCAACTTCATGGACTTGCTGTTTGTATGTCTGGTCATATGTAGCTTCATCAGTTACAATGTCCAAATGATTCTCTGTACAAACTTCATGGACTTACTGTTTGTCTGTCTGGTCATTTGTAGCTTTGTCAGTTACAATGTCCAAATGATTCTCTGTACCAACTTCATGGACTTGCTGTTTGTCTGTCTGGTCATCTGTAGCTTCATTAGTTACAATGTCCAAATGATTCTCTGTACCAACTTCATAGTCTTGTTCGTCTGTCTGGTCATTTCTAACCTCATCAGTTACAATGACCAAATTATTCTCTGTACCAACATCATGGACTTGATGTTTGTCTGTCTGGTCATTTGTAGCTTCGTCAGTTACAATGTCTAAATGATTCTCTGTACCAATATCATGGACTTGCTGTTCGTCTGTCTGGTCATCTGTAACTTCATCAGTTACAATGTCCAAATGATTCTCTGTACCAACTTCATGGTCTGGTTCGTCTGTCTGGTCATTTGTAGCTTCATCAGTTACAATGTCCAAATGATTCTCTGTACCAACTTCATGGTCTTGTTCGTCTGTCTGTTCTTTTGTAACCTCATCAGTTACAATGTCCAAATGATTCTTTGTATCAATTTCAATGTGATTCTCTTCATCTGTCCGGCCATTCGTAGCTTCGTCAGGCACAATGTCCAAATTATTCTCTGTACCAACTTCATGGACTTGCTGTGTGTCTGTCTGATCATTTGTAGCTTCGTCAGTTACAATGTCCAAATGATTCTCTGTACCAACTTCATGGACTTGCTGTTCGTCTGTCTGGTCATCTGTAGCTTCGTCAGTTACAATGTCCAAATGATTTTCTGTATCAATTTCAATGTTATTCTCTTTGTCTGTCCGGCCATTCGTAGCTTCATCAGGCACAATGTCCAAATGATTCTCTGTACCAATTTCGATGTGATTTTCCTCCTCTGTCTGGCGATTCATCGAATGATTTTCTGTACCAGCTCCATGGTGCTTCTCTGTCTGCTGATGGCAAACATCTGAAATGAGATTAAGGGTATGCTCCATATGCACTGGTGCGGGACAAGGATATTCCACCAGAGTGACCAGAAATGTCGTCAGAAACGAGGCCTGCCGATATTTCTGGTCACCCTTTTCTCGCTCACCTACTGACCAAGATTAAATTTAACGCTTAATGATGTCGCACCGGAACCAAGTGCACTTGGCAACACACTGAAATGGCGAGAAGCCTCGCTCCTGGTTATGTAGGAAACTTGACGTCACAGTTTTGACATAAAAGCAAAAATGTCAACAAAAAACAGCAACACATCATGCTTATGACACTCTTCAATATTTTGAAATTTGTAATAAAATAATAGTCTAATATGGACTTTCAGCAAATCAAATCATAGGAAAAGACAGGGTCATATGCAAGTAAAGACAAGAAAATCTTACATGGGCAAAGCTATGCCTGAAATTAAAATTAGAACTAGAAATGGACGCTTGTCGACAAGCGCATGTGTATCCCCCTCCCCAGATACACAAGTAGTTTGAAAAAAGGGTGATCGAGTTATGCTCCGGAGACAAAATCGGTGACGGACAAAGGGAGATAACTAAACAATTAGTGATGCAAGAGTTGTCAATCTTGTGCGACACACCTTTAGGGTCTATGCATGTGTGAAGCTACTGGAGTGCAGAATTATTTGTTAATAGTCCTATATTTATGTACATATATCTGCACAGGTGCACATAATGCCACAATATTTTCAACACAGTTGACGGAAATGTAATATAGAATGTAAATAAAAAAATAATGCTCGCTACTGGAGCCGAGAATTTCTTTTAATAGTCCTATATTTATCTACATAAATCTGCACAGGTCCACATACTGCCACAATATTGTCAACACAGTTTAGGTAAATGTAATAATTTAGCTGTATAAATTACCTGTAATAAGTTAGTGGTCAGTTAAAAAATTGAAAAAGAATGTAAAAAAAAAAAAATTGAAAAAAAAGTTGAAAAATAAAAAATAATAATACTTGCTACTGGAGCCCAGAATTTTTTTTTAATAGTCCTATATTTATCTACATATATCTGCACAGGTCCACATAATGCCACAATATTTTCAACACAGTTTACGGAAATGTAATATACAAATTTTTTTTTTTTAAATAATGCTCGCTACTGGAGCCCAGAATTTTTGTTAATAGTCCTATATTTATCTGCATATATCTGCACAGGTCCACATACTGCCACAATATTGTCAACACAGTTTACGGAAATGTAATAATGTACCTGTATAAATTACCTGTAATAAGTTAGTGGTCAGTTAAAAAATTGAAAAAGAATGTAAAAAAAAAAATGGAAAAAAAAAATGGAAAAAAAAAATTAAATTAAAAAAAAGAAAAAGAATAATGCTCCCTACTGGAGCCCAGAAATGTTTTTTAATAGTCCTATATTTATCTACATATCATATATACACAGGTCCACATATTCCCCACAATATTTTCAACACAGTTTACGGAAATGTAATATAATCATTTACCTGTATAAATTACCTGTAAGTTGTCAGTGGTCAGTTGCACATGCTAGCACATGCACAGGTGAATAGTCTGTATATAGCACTTACCACCTTATGCTACTAGACAAAAATTGAAAAATAATTTGAAAAAAAAAATGAAAAAAAAAAATGGAAAAAAAAAGTTTAAAAATAATAATGCTTGCTACTGGAGCACAGAATTTTTTTTAATAGTCCTATATTTATCTACATATATCTGCACAGGTCCACATAATGCCACAATATTTTCAACACAGTTTACGGAAATGTAATATAATCATTTACCTGTATAAATTACCTGTAAGTGGTCAGTGGTCAGTTGCACATGCTAGCACATGCACAGGTGAATAGTCTGTATAAAGCACTTACGACCTTATGCTACTAGACAAAAATTGAAAAATAATTTGAAAAAAAAAATGAAAAAAAAAAAAAAAAAAAAAAAAAAAAAAAAAAAAAAATGAAAAAAAAAATGAAAAAAAAAAGAAAAAAGAAAAAATGAAAAAAAAAAGAAAAAAAAAGAAAACAAAGAAAACAAAAACGAAAAAAAAAAAAAAAAAAATAAAAGGAAAAAAAAAAGTTTAAAAATAATAATGCTTGCTATTGGAGACCAGATTTTTTTTTAATAGTCCTATATTTATCTACAAAAATCTGCACAGGTCCACATAATGCCACAATATTTTCAACACAGTACCCAATGTAGTGATTTACCTGTATAAATTACCTGGTCAGCGGTGGTCAAGCACTGGACATCTGCACATGCTAGCCCATGCTAGCACATGGTTCTCCCAGTTTCTTTTGTTCTCTCTACAGGTAAGGTGTACAGAGCACACGAGAAAAGGTGTACAGAGCCGACGAGAAAACAGGTCTTCATGCATTATTGTCCAGTTTGTAGAGTGCGCAAAACAAAAAAGGGAGATAACTCAAAAATTAGCTACGCAAGAGTTGTCATTCTTGTGCGCGACACACCTCCGGGTCGTGGTCTATGCATGTGTGAAGTTTCATGAAAATATTCCAAAGGGTGGTCGAGTTATGCTCCGGACAGGAAATCAGTGAGCGAAAAACAAAAAAGGGAGATAACTAAAAATTAGCTATGCAAGAGTTGTCATCTTGTGCACGACACACCTCCGGGTCGTGGTCTATGCATGTGTGAAGTTTCATAAAAATATTCCAAAGGGTGGTCGAGTTATGGTCAATCAGTGCGGAAAAACAAAAAAGGATGAGATAAACTCAAAAATTAGCTAATGCAAGAGTTGTCATTCTTGTGCGCGACACACCTTCGGGTCGTGGTCTTATGCATGTGTAAAGTTTGCATGAAAATATTCCAAAGGGTGGTGGAGTTATGCTCCGGACACGAAATCAGTGCGAGAAACAAAAAAGGGAGATAACTAAAAAATTAGCTATGCAAGAGTTGTCATTCTTGCGCGCGACACACCTTCGGGTCGTGGTCTATGCATGTGTGAAGTTTCATGAAAATATTCCAAAGGGTGTTCGAGTTATGCTCCGGACAAGAAGTGTCTGCGGCGGACGCGGACGCGGCGCGCTGTCAAATCCATAGTATCCCCCGACGGAGTCCGGGGGATACAATAACCTGATCTGGTGCCAGGCCTCAGCTCTCAAGTAGAAAGAGCCAAAAATGTACAAGCGGGCCTAACCAGGGATATCAGGATTCCGTAAAGGATGATTGATTGATTGAATGGGGTTTCACGTCCGTTCGACAGCAAGGATCATATACGGACGGGTCGATGGGGTCGAATCCCATCTCTCACCATCAAGTGTGAGAGAAGATCACAAAATCAACAGTATTTACAATTGAATTTTTTTTTATATTCAGTGCTAAAATCACAATAATCGTGAGCTGGTGTGAGGTGCCCTAAAAACACACACAGACTCACTTAGCCCATCCCCTATTAAGGGGTGTAACCCGATCCAACTTTCAGATACACTTTACAAGTATTTGAACGCCAGACCAAGTGAGATATAGGGTTCCAGGATGAACCCCATCGTTAATTTTACCCATCGCGTACTCCCAACAAACCGCCGACCCGTAAAGGATGAGCCCCGTCGTTAATTTACCCTTCACATTGCACCCAACCTCCACCCCGGAAGGTTGGATGAAAACTTGAATACCACTTTGCACATGTACAAACTAAACCGAAAACAAGTATTTTCAGCGGTTTCAATACTAAGATGCAATGATCACTATAATAATCGGGCGTACTATTTGTTCGGGATTACATTCATTCACAATTCTGGTGCAGAAATTGTGTCCATTACCAAAAAGTTTTACCAGTGGACCACAGGCAGCATGTATGTGATGCACAATAAACTAGAATTACTCTATCCTGTGCCCATGAATATGAAACGTTCCGAGTATCCACGAAATATTGACTAAATCAAACAAGGTTAGGCTCAGTCAGTCCTGTCTGTTCTTTGAGCATTAAAATAATGTATATGTTAACAGTTTTACAATCATGGACCAGATAGTAATGTTTACATGGCTAGATGTATACAATTACATGTAACATACACATATAATTTTTTCTAAAGTGCAACCACTTTATATCAAATGTCTATTTGTTTTGAAAAATAGTACTTATTGCCGCAGAATGTAGAAATTTCATATATTTTCAGTATATTTTATGTAAAATATTTTCTGTTTGTTTCACTGTGGCCATTTTGAAAACAAAACTGGTTGGTGCATACAGTACAGGGAGTGTGGAATTGCGAATCTCCACACAGAATCGTGGTATGTGAGTAAAATGTGTGGACTAAACGTCCACAGAGTAGGTTTGCGTGGACCCCGGACACATCCACTCAGCTGGGTAGATACGCCATGTTGCATATCGTGGACCTGGCGTGGGCCTTGTCCGTGACGGACATAAGCGATAATCACATACACAATTTTCATTGTTGGCTGCAATCTTGAATTTGGAGGCTATCTTGAATTTGAAAAATATTGCCATCCTAGTTTTTTTAACCTTTGTTAAAGCATGCCAAATCAAGTGAAACTTTGCTTTCAACAAAGAAATGGCATGAATAATACATTTTCAAACATACACTATTTTCAGTGCTGGTGGCCATCTTGGATTTTGCAGCCATATTGGATTTGAAAAACAAAAAAACAACCATTTTTTTTTTAAACATCTGTTACCTCTGTTACCTAAACATGCCAAGTGAAACATTGCTTTTAAGAATTCATTGATTGTGGTTTTACGTCCGTTCGACAGCAAGAATCATATACGGACGGGTGACAGGGTAGAACCAGTACTGCACCTTGATGGAGAGAAATTGTGAATTCATCACAAAATCTGGATCTAGTGTCAGGTGCCCTTACCACACTAGTGAAATCCCTGGGCTCATGGAGCAAGAGTGTATGCTCTCCGTTAAGCATCTGTTAGTCGCCTTTTACGACAAGCCAGATGGAGCTACAGCCCTATTCTATGCCGGGACTGTACGGCCCTGGTTTTAAGAAACAAATGACAGGTAAAATACATATTGACATCCACTATTTTCCGAACTTGTTTAAACCTTTGTTACATAATCATGCCGAATTATGTGAAACTTTGCTTTTAACAAACAACTGACATGAAAAATACATTCTTACATACACTATTTACAGTGTTGGTGGCCATCTTGAATTTGGGGACCATATTGGATTTGAAAAAAATTCCACCCCATTTTTTTAAAAATGTTTTAACAAAACGTGCCATAATCAAGTGAAATTTTGCTTTCAATAAACAGATGACACAAAAAATACATTCTGACCTATACTGATAAACAAGAAGCGCATCGCTATCGCTAAGCTAATCCCCTCGCTGGCAGCCTTGATAGCAAGATAAATGCTAAGTCCAATTTCGCTACCTTGACCTTGGCCGTAGGCACCCAGCAACGTAAGTGCCTCTCTATTATGTTCAGATATACACTGTGGCCAAATATTATTGAAATCCATCAAGAGGTTCCAAAGTTATTAAACATACACGGAGCTTAACGCAAGTTCTCAGTACAATTTCGCGACCTTGACCTTGGGTGTAGGGACCGAGTCACATCTCAATCTACTATGTTCAGATATACATTGTGGCCAAATATTATTGAAATCCGTCGAACGGTTCAAAAGTTATAGTAACTAGATAAAGTGAGCAGTGGCTCACGTATACCCCCGGCCACCGCCCCCCAAAAAATATAAGTATTGCAAAAACTTTAACATAAAAACTTTAACGCAAATTTCAAAGTCATTTGACCTTGACCTGCGAGCAGCATGAATGGGGCAATGAATGAAAATATGGATGATGATAAAGATGTATGCAAAGTTTCAAGTGAATGCAACAAGGATATAAGCAATGCAAAACACAAATCTTACGAAAACTATATAACCCTTGACATACTTCGTATGCCGGGGGTATAATGACAATAGCGTTACGGACGCACGGACGCACGGACGGACGTACGCACAGACATGGACTAACGCTATATCCCCTTTCCCCTATGGCGAGGGGATAATAACGTATTAGGTATACGCTAGGAATTAAAGGTGCTCTGTCATGATTGATGTTTCGAAATATCAATATGTAGTTTTACTAATCAAAAGCACCATTTCAATCCAATAAATTCCACTTGGTTTAATACTAATGTGTATCGTTCACAGAGGGAGATAATGTGGTGTAGCATGGGTACAGTTCTGTAACAATCCAACTATTACTACTATACTCAGTTTATAAATTTATGTTGATGAAGCATACTAGAGTATATATTGACAAATATGGATATTAAACAGCATTGTTTACATTTGAATAAATATGCATATTAACTACCTCATTAAAAGCTTGGTAGTGATGTGCATCACTGGCAAGAACAAACTAGAATGACAGTTGCCCGGCAAGAGTTTCTTTCTTGCACGCGACACACCTTCGGGTCATGGTCAATGCATGTGTGAAGTTTCATGACTGTAGGCCAATGGGTATTCCAGTTACGGATCGGACAAGAAGTGTCTGCGGCGGCATGATCGTGTCAAATCCATACTATCCCCCCCGACTTTCGACCGAGAGGATACAATTATTATCTTGAAAATATATATCAACACGGACCACATGTAATTTTTAAACCTGGTGGAATTGTTACAGATTTAGGTACTTGTTTCATTCCGACAGTAACAGATTTACACCTTAAGTGTGACAGAGCAACTTTAACACTATTATATAAATACTTATTTGGTTAAATACTGATTCCTCACAAGCGCATATACATGCAATCTTAGAATATTTGAATTCTGAGTACTGTTTCCAGGTTTAGAAACTATAAAATACACATGACCAAAAATGGATAGGCAACATTATATTGACTGTAGTTGTCTTTTATTCATATCAAATCTGCATACTATGCATAGCCTTAAATATAACCTTTCATAACTCTTAAATGACACCCTGACATAAAAATTTACCCTCTTTACATGTTTTATGCATCGGATACCTCAAACAAACAAGAGTTGTCAGAAGACAACAAAGCTCGCCTGCTGGCAGCCATCAAATCATAAATGAATAGTATATATGGACTGATTTAATACTTGGTTAATATATTGAATCACTGAAAGGCTAATTTAGTGTGTGTAATGATGTTATGAATACGGAAAATTGGAAAATTGGAAAAATTCCATCAAGGGAAACAGAAAATATAGGCAATTGACAAGGAGGTCAAGTTTTCGAGATGGGCAGTTTTGTATGTCATGACCTTGACCTGGAGACAAGGGCATGTAATCTGGCACAATATCGTGCACAATGATGTTATGAATGCATGAACGAAATTTGGAAACATTCCATTCAGGGAAATAGAAAATATAGACAATTGATGAGAAGGTTAAATTTTTGAGATGGGCAGTTTTCTAAGTCGTGACCTTGACCTTGGGGTCGGGGCGGGGGAACATAATGTAGCACAGTAATGTGCGCAATTATGTTATGAATGCATGAGAAATTTGAAATCATTCCATCGAGGGCAACAGAAATTATAGACAATTGACAAGAAGGTTAAGTTTTGGTGCGGACGACAACGCCGTGTGTATGCCATTAGCTCTCCCTGCACTTTCGTGCAGGCGGGCTAAAAAGAACAACAAAGAACATTAAAACAAATTTTAAACATCTTCAAACCTCTTTTCTTGACGTCTGGATTATACACCTGTATAATATAGCAAACAGACTAAAAACCTTAACCAAGGGGAATTAAGTAAGTAATTCAAAGTTAAATGTAGGTCAAGGTCAAATATAGGTCAGTGGTTGTTGATGTACATCACTAGGAGATGAAGTTGTCCAAGTATGGTGGGTGTAGGGCCAGGAATATTCCATATACAAGCTTGACTAAAAACCTTAACCAAGGGGAATTAACTAAGTAATTCAAGAGGAAATGTAGGTGAAGGTCAAATATAGATCAGGGGTTATTGATGTACATCCCTATGAGAAAAGGTTGTCCAAGTATGATGTCTGTATGCACAATAGTATTCCATGTACAAGCTTGACTAAAAACCTTAACCAAGGTTGACTAAAAACCGTATTAACTAAGTAATTCAAGAGGAAATGTAGGTGAAGGTCAAATATAGATCAGGGGTTATTGATGTGCATCAATAGGAGATGAAGTTGTCCAAGTATGGTGGGTGTAGGGCCAGTAGTATTGCATATACAAGCTTGACTAAAAACCTTAACCAAGGTTGATTAAAAACCTTAACCAAGGGGAATTAACTAAGTAATTCAAGAGGAAATGTAGGTCACGGTCAAATATAGATCAGGGGTTATTGATGTACATCACTAGGAGATGAAGTTGTCCAATTATGGTGGGTGTAGGGCCAGTAGTATTCCATATACAAGCTTGACTAAAAACCTTAACCAAGGCGTGACGTGACGGTGACGGGGTGACAACATAAGCTCTACTTATTCTTCGAATAGTCGAGCTAAAAAGTAAGCCATGGGTAAACAGCACGCGCTTGTACGTTTGAACACGGTTGTAGGCGCTATTAAACAACGGCAGCCATACAGTTAACAATTTAAAATAAGTAATATTAATTATTACGTTTGGGAAATAAATTGTTAACATAACGTCCGTCACATTTCCCCCAGTCACTGCTTTTAATGAACCCCCCCCCCCCCCTCAAATAATATGGTTGTTTTGGGCCATTTATAAACCAAAAAATTGAATTTAAGCCCATGCAGTCCAAGTGCATGTGGCTACTGCTGATTTTTGTAAAATTAATCAGTATTTAAGTTGCAACGTTAATCATAACAACCGTCACTTTCTAGTAATTGTCAAATTGTCAAATTGTCAAGCATAACGGCCACTCACTGTGGATACAAATTGGCATTAAATAACATGATTTGTTTATGCTTGTAATAATGGACGGAATAAATAATTAATGCAGTGTTGCAATAGCGGTGTGAAAAGTGTTGAAAACACTTCATAGATATACGAAAATAATTAAAATATAGTTGGTGAAAAAAAGTAACGCCCGTCACTTTAAAATAAGCAATATCCCGAGACATGGGAAACTCTCGCCATATTGTATTTTCTTTAAATTTAAAGGATTTCCTCCACTACTTCCAATAAGAGTTTACCTGCACATAAAATTGAAAGGGATAAGCAGGTTTTTTTAGGAAATAAATTGTCAAAATAACGGCCATCACTTTTGTACGGTCATTTCTTTTAGTGAAAAAACAACTAATGTGCTTGATCAACTATATTTTTTTGGCCATAAACAAAAAATTAGAACACATGCTCATGTAATCCATGTGGAATTATAGCAAAAGAGAGAACTTGAAAATGGCAGCGTGATGGCCGTTATTATTTCCATTTATCTGATTTTGACCCATTACACCTTAGCTTTGTTTGCACCAGTGTCAAAAAAAACACAATTTCAATTCCTCTTACACTAAAGGTGTTGGTGGATTATTACAGTTCTTTAATGTTTACACACATGTGAAGATAGTAGAAACAACAGGTAAATTATAGTGCTATCTCTTAATCTGAAGAGAAAGACTTCTGTTTTACAAAGAGCTAGGTGTCCTCTCATTCCTCAATAAACTTGCATGGATGCTTCATGTGTATTATGGTTTCAAACTTTACACACTTTAATGAGAACGCTTGCCAATTATGGTAAAAGATTAATCAAAAACATGGTTTACATTAGAGAAATTGTGTACATATACATGAATTACTAATATAATCATACATTTGATTAGTAGGCTATAATAACTGCTTATCAAAAGCTAAATTACAATTATAAACAGGGAAGTTATCTTCTTGGAAAACACACAGAACGTCATTTCTCCATTTCTTGTGAGTTTTGTTTTGTCTGGAGACTGTACACCACTGGTCATAGAGTACACCTTGGTGCCTGTTAAAGACTCTGATCACCGCTGTTTTGTATGGCGTTAAATTGTTCATTATGATTTATCTGGGCTTTTCGGTCTACCTTCGTATACAACTTCTATTTTATATCCATTTAAAAGCAAGGTCTATTACAGAAGAGTGACTGGATAGAACCAGCACCTGTACAGAGAGAGAAATTGTGAATTTCACTGAATCGCTGAATTCACAAAATCCAGATCTAGTGACAGGTGGTGCCCTTACCAACTAGTAAAATCCCTTGGCCCCAGGAGCATGAGTGTATGCTCTGTTAGTCTCTTCTTATGACCAGCCAAAGGATGCTACAGCCCAACCCTATGCCGGGACTGTACGGCCACCAATTACATGTACACAATCAGGGATGGGATTAGGCCCAAATGGTAAATCCGGATCAAATGCTCAGAAATATGCCAATTTACTTGAAAATCAACTTTTTAGTGTAATTATACAAAACCTCAAATCCGGAAAATCCCCCCCCCCCCCTCACACACATTTCTAGTCAGTTGCCATACCTTTGAAAACTCCAAAATTTGTGCAGCTGTTGAACCACTTTTATAAGTTTGTCATAGCTTTTACAATGTTGATAAATACAATAACCTCTGGTTTCAGTTTTGATGCACATTCCCAAACTTTGACAACATCTTCAAAAGAAAAAAGGTAAATTAAAAAACGATTATCTTGATAGCTGAAATCATTATGGTGCTCAATGTTGTTGATAAAGCAAAAGTTATTCAGTTGATCAAAATTGAAATAATATTTTATCTTCAAATAACCAACACATGGC
>CM055276.1:34547414-34666411 GCA_029237695.1 Conchocele bisecta | reverse complement strand
AATAAAAATAGAAGTTGAGATGTCGGTACTGATCGTGACAAGGTGTCTAAAACTGAATTAAGAATGAAATAATATGTGAGGATGAAAATAACTGCAAAAGCAACTGATACTTCTCATGTAAAAAAATGTCTTAAATAATCGATTATCAACCCAGATCAGATCTGAGGTGAACTGATCAGTACCAACATCTCCCGAATATAATAAACACACAAACCAACTGATTTAATATAACAATTACATTATTTATATAAAAAAATGCATTTCTTTTTTGTAAAATATTAAAGCAGGTTTTTGCACTAATTCGTATCATTTCTTTACAGGAAAACACAAATTTAACATTTTCCGTCTCAGTGAAGTTTACAAAATTCGGACAGACCTGACATGCTGTGTCGATTAATGTTGTCCTAATTGATTCATAAATATTGCAGTGAAGAATAACATGTGATTCATTTTCAACTTGCTGAGTAGTAAAAAACGGACAGAATCTCTCACTTTCTATTACATGTTCATATCGACCGGTTTCTATCCGCAATGGAGCTACACCGCATCGGGATCTTGAAAAAGCAGATATATGCTGTAATGGTAGAGTTAGTTTACAATATTCTTCAACCATGTAGTCCTTTTTAAAAAGCCTATACGTTCTTAGTTTATTTCGACCATTACCGCCTATGCCGTCAACTCTATTCACACAATCCTAGCATTATTTCTTCCTCTTGTTGTGATAAACAGGTACTAATTTAGGTAGAGGTGTAAAGTAGAATTCTAATGCACCGAAACTAGAAAGCACGCATCTGATTGGTCAATTGAAATCAGAGCCTATACAATATGAAAAATCACAGCCTATAAAATCTCCGTTTTACCAGCCTGTGTTTTACAACTTGACATATTTATGTAACCCTACGCGCTTTTGTAAACAACTGCCAGCGCGGCGGGGAATGCAAATATTTCTAAATTAATTTCGGTACCTTTTCGGTTATCCATTCGGCCTTATTGACATGTACAACCCAAAGCGGAAAAAAGAATCTACCAACGGCTGACAAACGTGGCTTCAGTGTGGTGGCCCTTCAACAAATTCCTAAAAATATTACCCCACCCGCCCAAAATGCAGAATAATTTAATTAAAGTTCTCAAATGCAAACTCAATATGCCAGTACCAGCCTATAACTTTAGGAATTCCAATGTGCACATACATAACTATACATAATAAACTGTATTGCAGATAGGTATTCACCTGAATTAGGCGTAAATCCAGGGAAATCCTAGGCATGTTGACACAACAAGTTGTTGCTGACATTTCCTTTGTAAAATCACACGAACCCAATGAAGAATTGTTGGCATTTCTTTAAATTAATAAAAGCAAATAACTGTTGCAACTACACATACAAAAGCAATACAATAGTTAATATAAACATTACAGTTGAATAAATGTATAGATGTCTTAGAAAAAGTCCATTTAATCTCTATTTGAAATGGGAATATTCTTCGGCGGAGTTACATTTCTTCAAATTCATTTGGTGTGAGGCGGTTATCGATATGACGACAACAACCTGATGACGTAATGAAAAAGATCACTGTTCGTGATATGCTACGACGTTTATAAAGAAAGCACACTAGGTGCATTAGAATGGGGATAACCATGCTTTGTTTTTCGATTTGGAGCGGTATGTGTGAGGTTTTATGGTCTGTGAATCAGTATTACGGTTCCGCTCACGCGTCGCCGTAAAACTGATTCACAGACCATAAAACCTCCCACATACCGCTCCAAATCGAAAAACAAAGCTTGGTTATCCCCTAAATTATATAGAATTGGATACAAAAAAATGTAGAATAAATGGATAAGTTAAAAAGATGATATTTTCTTAAAAAATATTTTTTCGGCATAAAAACACGAAGGTGCACATCTTCAATATGTGTAGAAGACGTGTGTATAGTTTCAGATCGATCGACTCAACGGTTTCAGAGGAGTTAACATAATACGTACCGTTTTTTAAAAACGGTCGTATAAAAATAAAAGTAATGATGATAATACAAGTCTTCTTGATGACGATTGAAATATATGTATTGAACAGATACGTTACCATTTATATATAGCTCACTATATGTCGCGATCTAAATCGATAGCCATATATTTACTAGTATCAACTGCAATCAGCATCACTGAAGTTTATCATGTAGATGCTATAGCACACACATGCATAGCTTTTAATAGACAAGAGATGAATAGTATGTGTTTGGTAGATTAACACAGACTTGTAATGCGTCTTAATTAAAACTCTTATTTTGATGCTGATTTCAAATGCAAATATAGTTTCCACATTAATATTCGATCAGATGTTTCGCTATTCCCGGATCATGTAATGCTACACGATATTATACATAGCAAAACGGACATTGAAACATGTATTCATTTTATTTTATTTCACTGTTCCTGAAGTAATCCGTGTTCTCAGCCACGTAAATATTCCTGATGAATTTTGCATTATGGGGTGGCATGATTTCAGCATAAATATCGACTTCTGTGCTTATAGGTAGGACATTCTAACATATAGTCATTATTGTATATACATTGAAGTTCCAAATAAATAAATTTATTATGCATTTGCGTGAACTTAATTTTTTGACATTTCCAGATTTAGAATTGGCACAATTAGTGGTGTATCAATGTTTAGTCCCTTCAGCAGTTGAGAAGTCCGTTGGAAAAAATGTGTACCCTATATTGAATTGCATACAAACAATGTAGAAACAAATGGCTAAGATAAAAGGTGATATTTCGTTTTTAAAAAAATTGGCATAAAACAGCAAGGTGCACATGTGTGTAGAAAACATGTGCATAGTTTGAGATCGATCGTCTTGAAGGCCTTAGGGGAGTAGCGTGCACAAACTCTGCAGTTTTTTCGTCCTGCGGTAAAACGCAATACGTACATAATCGGTGATTAACTCATTTGGTCAGTTAGTGAGTGTTAGTTAGTGAGTGTTAGTTAGTTAGTGATATTAGTTGAAAGTGGTCAAGCATGAGGCGAAGGATCATTGACAGACTAGTCAATTAGTAGAGATGTCCTTTGAAATTTAATACCTAATTTCGAAATGGGGATCATATCACTCGATTGAAGGAACCACAATACATGTTACCTCATAATGCCTGATTGATGAGTTGACGGAACGTCCTTAATTCGATCTGATTCTATCACATCGTTACGTAGACCTGTGTGAGCAGAATGAGCATTGTCTACCGTCATGGTCAAACAGCACGCGCTGTACGTTTGAACACGGCTGTGAGCGGTATCAAACAACGACATTCATGTAACAATATGTAATTGAATATAATGCATGAACTTAATCAAAAGAAAGGGTACTTTGATTGATATATTTACTGTTCATGAAGCGAAAAACCACACATTGCACATGTATATCCGAGACATCATATGGCACACATAGAGGATATTCCATCGTACATTTTGAATAGCGGGAAATAATACACGAGTGTGCGTCGGCTTCCGCGTAAGCAACGAGTGAGCGTAGGGAACGAGTTGCTTGCACGGACGCCAACGGACACGAGTGTATTATTTCCGCTATTCAAACATGTACGATGGAATATCCTATTTATTACACTTCCACTGCTGATACATATGCACATTTAGTCTATTTTTGAGATTATAATCCATGAATTGTGATGTGCGCATGAATAGTTATACAATGACGTGTTTTCCCGCGTTTTGACGTTACGTTGTGTGACGTCAAATGTGACGTCACGTATTTTTTTTAAATCCAAATTACGCAGCTGTTTCTATGAACCAGATATATTTGAGTGCATGTTTGGAATGTGTTCAATCAAAATTAAATTAAACTATTATAGATTAGTATAGAACCTTTGCAAATTTTCAAATAACTTTATTTTGACGGTAATAAAAAATAAACATTTTGCATGGTAGCTCGTGGTTTCCAAGAAAACAGGCGCGCAATCACGGGTGAACTCTTCGCGGTGTATTATTTGTAAGGAGTTGATTACGGGTTTTATCTCACAGCGAAACCCGTGCAAATAATGTGTAAGACTGTAATAAAGAGTGGTAATTGTTCCAGCTGACGAAATACCCAATTACTAAGGCCGACATATATATGACATAAGTTGTTGAATTTGACTTGTGAAAGTCGCACCGACTGGGTGAAGAGCATGACTGTTATGGGCAACAGTAAGTGACCTAATATCCAGATAAATAACTCGGTCCTTTAGGTCGTGAAAGTGGTGGTGAATAATATCCGTGTACAGCAATGCGATCTTACTGTCAAGCCATATGTTTGGGTGAAGGGCGACATTCATTCCTTTAAAAAACACCATAATACTAGGTTTTTTCTTTAAAAGCCGTTTTACGGCCATGCTTATATTTCGAATCCGTGCATCAAATTCTTCCGGAGGATGGGCTTGTAGATGTACGTTATAGTTAATGATTAAGTATTCGGACTCACCCTCGATGTTATTTTCTGAAAGTTTGTCAATTTCTGTAACAGTGGACGCGATACCATGCGGAGGAAAATCATGATTGTGAAACGGCATGGCGTGCTTTTTATAGTCAATAGTAATGTTGTAGTTCTCAAACATCGCAACACGGGTGTATGTCCGATTTTGCCTGTCCGTTTCCTCTAACTGAGCAGTATCGAGTCCGAGAACAGTGTGACGGAAATATTCCATATACTGACGCACGGTGGAGTCTCCCATGATATATACGCGTTTATTGGCGAGACATTTTCTATATGATTCCACAGTGAACTTGATGTGTATATCGCACCCGGCAACGTGCCATTGCCCATCGATTGTAAACTCTAAGGGGATACCCCGGTTCCAACTATGAGCCCTATGTTGACGGGAACACAGTTCCCGGCTGTGGGTGCTATTATGTATTGCATGTAGAGATATTGTTTGCTTAAACACACCGTGACCTGGTTTCAGAACGAGTTCCGACTCAGCTTGGTTCGGTATAATGCTTTTCCTATCAAAGGGTCCGAGACAAAAGCTGTACACGTGACCGCAGGTAAGTCCCGCCGTTAGTGGCGCCCCGCAGTACCAGTGGTTCCCGTCGTTGAGTTCCGTGAAGTTACACACAGTTCGCAAACCGTAAATATAGTCACTTGTACCGCATCGTGTCTTCTCCTTCAACGATTTGCTTCGATACTCTGCATTGATGCCCCAACTATTTTTGATTGCATACACGGAATTTCTGTACGTTAATATTGAGTTCCACCTACGACACGTGTTTTCTACTACGGACAGCAGCTTGGCTTTTATAACCGTGTTCCCTGACCAGACCACCCTGACGACGCCGGAATATGTGCCGTTCACGTGATCAGTCACCTGACCGGGGACACGCCCATCCCCGCCCACTTGCTCCGCCCAAACGACAATTACGTCACCTCCGGTGTGCTTCCGTTGTCCGCGACTATTGTACGTAACGATCACAACTGTAACATGGCCCAGTTCCACAAAATCTGTGGAAAACAGCGACACCGTTGACAATCCCACGTCGGTCATGTTGGCATTACTCTCACAGGTGACAAGGCCGGACGTGGATATCTGTGGTGTAATCGAATTCTGTCGCAGACCCATTGAAAACGACTTTATAGCATTACTATATTCATTTTGTTCGTACCGGTTCTTTGCAAAAACATGTTGCTTCATCGCATGCTCAGTGATGTTTGTATTTAATGAATGTCCATTGTGGTCATCGGTTACAGGACTTGGTGTAAACACATTGTATTGTAGTGGGTGGAAAATTATCCATGTCAGCAAGTAAATCAGAAGCCCGGCAATGGTCCCGACGACGGCCAATTTCAGTTTACTGGACGCCATAATCACGAATGTCTTTATTCCATGTATATCCGATTAGAACGCAGATATCGGTAGATTCGCGTGATGTGATGTTCCCGCTAGTCGCTGCTAATGCTAGAATAGAATATAATACAAGAGCATGTATAAGAATGCATGGACAAGATAAAATATCAAATTTATGATAAAACAAAACTAACCAACAATAAATGCTGGAATACAATTGCAAATCAGTTTTTTTTCATCAATATCTTTAGTGTTGACTACTGTCTGTTCCACGTTTTGCTGCCGTCGAACATTTGGCCATTAAACACATTAAATCTAAAAAATATTTAAAAGTAAGTACTTTTTCATCAATAACAAAAAAGTCACCCTCCCCAAAAAAATTGGTTTGATGAATTTCCATCAAATATTGATTTTATTGCGAAAAACGATTTTCCTATGGGAATTTAACATGGGGAGTCAATTTCCAAAACGAAAATTTGTGGAAATTGACTCCGAAACCTGGCGAGATAGCTTGAAAATGATGTAACTAAGAAAACAAAAGTTAGATTTTGAAAATCGGCCGACAAATAAAAAATATATTTAAAAAACATCTATTTTTAGCCCCCATGCTAAATTCCCATAGGAAAATCGTTTTTTCGCAATAACATCAATATTTGATGGAATTTCATAAAATGAAATTTGTTGGGGAGGGTGACTCTTTTGTTATTGATAAAGAAGTACTTATTTTTAAATATTTTTTAGATTTAATGTGTTTAATAGCCAAATATTCGTCGGCAGCAAAACGTGGAACAGACAGTAGTTTCAGTAACTACTCGATACAAATTAGTGTTAGGACACAGATCATGGCAGTTAATATTTAACTTTTCAAATAATGTTGATCTTAAACTAGAATAGTTTGTGCAAAAAAAGAAGGAAGTGTTCTTCATCTTCAATTTGGCTGCAACATACACAGAGTCTGTTGGTATAATTATTTGGGCTAAAGTAGCGACCAGTGCAGATCCTGATCAGACTTTGCGGATGCACAGGCTGATCTGGATCTACTCTGGTCGCAAAAGCGTCCACGTTCAATCAATAGATAGTGTGCGCGAATTCTAATATTCGTCAATTATTTTGTAATTGACTTGTTCAATGAGAATGATTATAGGATTAACTGTATTGTAATTTTGAAATTTTCGGCGTATATCAGAAAATGATAGGTCCCGACCTATCATTTTCTGATATACGCCGTAAATTTCAAAATTACAATGCGGTTAACCTATTTCTAATGCACTCCTTTACTGTTTTGCAAACTTTATCGAGTCTCGTTGGAAAATCGTACCGGATTGCAAGCTGGTTGAGCAGGTCATACCGGACGGATCACACAAATAGTATTTTCTACGAAGAAAATAGTTACAACATAATTACAAGATATTAGCGATTTTTGCATGAATGTATATACGTTTATGTTGCTGATTTCATTATATTTCAATAATAAAAGCAATAAATTCGTCGTTAGAATTATAATGAATATTATTGCCAGATAATAGTTTTTGTATTATCACTCCTTGTTCCGTCGCACGACGCTAGTGGAAATACTTCTGTACTGACCCTCACTAACAACAGTCGAGCTATATTTAGATTGGCGGGAAATTCTGGTCACGTGACAGCCTCTTGCTTACAAAGGAATTTTAAAATCAGTCAAGTTATAAAGGTACATGCCCGCAGTAGGCACAAACTGTTCTTTATAGGAATTAAATAAGTGTATAATTATGTCACTATTCCACCAGTTCTAAAAATTACAAGTGCCCGCTAAACAAATATAATCATTTATTAATTATCAATTTACTGTTAGC
Organism: Conchocele bisecta; assembly: GCA_029237695.1. Lineage (NCBI taxonomy): Eukaryota > Metazoa > Mollusca > Bivalvia > Lucinida > Thyasiridae > Conchocele > Conchocele bisecta. The sequence goes on along the minus strand of CM055276.1, from coordinate 34,658,758 downwards.
GACGCGCGGCGGTAACAGTCTATTTTGATAATGTGCTGGGACGACGACTTTAACATCACGGCTTGCGGTGCGCATGCGCAGTATACTACGCGTGCCATTAGGCTTTCCAATATGTCGAAACGTCCAGGACGGAAATTGTATGAAACGGCGTTGGCCAAAACAAAGGCGAAATGTCTGAGGGACAGGCAGTACACAGAGAGAGTGGTTAATATTGGTGACCAGATCACCAAATGGAAAGAGTTACGTGGAGATTTAGATTTGGACTCGAACAGAGATTTTTGTTCTCAACTTCCGATACTTCACTGCGCATGTCAAAGATGTGATATGCTTGACCGTGTCACGTGACGCGTATTGGTAAAAATAGCACGAGGTCGGAAAATACCCTTTCTGGTCGCGGCATATAAAATGCGATTTAACACCAATTAACACGCGCCGTAATTAAAAACTAGAAATGGACGCTTGTCGACAAGCGCATGTGTATCCCCCTCCCCAGATACACAAGTAGTTTGAAAAAAGGGTGATCGAGTTATGCTCCGGAGACAAAATCGGTGACGGACAAAGGGAGAACTAAACTAGCAATTGACCAGGGAGATAAGCTACAATTAGTGATGCAATGCATGTTTTGTCAATCTTGCGCGTAACGACACCTTTAGGGTCTATTGCAGTTTAGTGTTTAAGCTACTAAGGAGTGCAGAAAAAAAATTTATATGTAAAAAAAAAAAATTAATGATCTATATTTATGTACAATTTTTTTTTATATCTGCACATAGCTGTCACATAATGCCACAATATTTTCAACACAGTTACGGAAATGTATGAAATGTAAATAAAAAAAATAATGCTCTACTGGAGCCGAGAATTTTTTTTAATGTCCTATATTTATCACATATACGCAGGCCACATACTGCCACAATATTGTCAACAGTTTAGGTAAATGTAATAATTTAGCTGATAAATTACCTGTAATAATTAGGCAGTTAAAAAAAAATAAAAAATAATTGTATCATTATGAAAAAATAGATATATCTGCTACGGAGCAAGAATACTAGTCAATGTTTATCCACATATGCTGACAGGTCATACTGCCACAATAGTCACAGTTTACGGAAATGTAATAATGTACCTGTATAAATTACCTGTAATAAGTTAGTGGTCAGTTAAAAAAATTGAAAAAGAATGTAAAAAAAAAAAATAAGATTAAATTAAAAAAAAGAAAAAGAATATGGAACAAATTAAATAAAAAAAGAAAAAGAATAATGCTCCCTACTGGAGCCCAGAATGTTTTTTAATAGTCCTATATTTATCTACATATCATATATACACAGGTCCACATATTCCCACAATATTTTCAACACAGTTTACGGAAATGTAATATAATCATTTACCTGTATAAATTACCTGTAAGTTGTCAGTGGTCAGTTGCACATGCTAGCACATGCACAGGTGAATAGTCTGTATATAGCGCTTACCACCTTATGCTGCTAGACAAAAAATGAAAAATAATTTGAAAAAAAAAATGAAAAAAAAAAATGGAAAAAAAAAGTTTAAAAATAATAATGCTTGCTACTGGAGCACATAATTTGTTTTTAATAGTCCTATATTTATCTACATATATCTGCACAGGTCCACATAATGCCACAATATTTTCAACACAGTTTACGGAAATGTAATATAATCATTTACCTGTATAAATTACCTGTAAGTGGTCAGTGGTCAGTTGCACATGCTAGCACATGCACAGGTGAATAGTCTGTATAAAGCACTTACGACCTTATGCTACTAGACAAAAATTGAAAAATAATTTGAAAAAAAAATGAAAAAAAAAAAAAAAAAAAAAAAAAAAAAAAATAAAAAAAAAAATTAAAAAAAAAGAAAAAAGAAAAAAGAAAAAAAAAAGAAAAAAAGAAAACAAAAATGAAAACAAAAAGAAAAAAAAAAAAAAAAGAAAAAAAAGAAAAAAAAAAGTTTAAAAATAATAATGCTTGCTATTGGAGACCGATTTTTTTTTAATAGTCCTATATTTATCTACAAAAATCTGCACAGGTCCACATAATGCCACAATATTTTCAACACAGTACCCAATGTAGTGATTTACCTGTATAAATTACCTGGTCAGCAGTGGTCAAGCACTGGACATCTGCACATGCTAGCCCATGCTAGCACATGGTTCTCCCAGTTTCTTTTGTTCTCTCTACAGGTAAGGTGGACAGAGCACACGAGAAAAGGTGTACAGAGCAGACGAGAAAACAGGTCTTCATGCATTATTGTCCAGTTTGTAGAGTGCGCAAAACAAAAAAGGGAGATAACTAAAAAATTAGCTACGCAAGAGTTGTCATTCTTGTGCGCGACACACCTCCGGGTCGTGGTCTATGCATGTGTGAAGTTTCATGAAAATATTCCAAAGGGTGGTCGAGTTATGCTCCGGACAGGAAATCAGTGAGCGAAAACAAAAAAGGGAGATAACTCAAAAATTAGCTATGCAAGAGTTGTCATTCTTGTGCACGACACACCTTCGGTTCGTGGTCTAATTGAATGTGTTAGTTTCATAAAAATATTCCAAAGGGTGGTCGAGTTATGGTCAATCAGTGCGCAAAACAAAAAAGGGAGATAACTCAAAAATTAGCTATGCAAAAGTTGTCATTCTTGTGCGCGACATACCTTCGGGTCGTGGTCTATGCATGTGTAAAGTTTCATGAAAATATTCCAAAGGGTGATGGAGTTATGCTCCGGACACGAAATCAGTGCGAGAAACAAAAAAGGGAGATAACTCAAAAATTAGCTATGCAAGAGTTGTCATTCTTGCGCGCGACACACCTTCGGGTCGTGGTCTATGCATGTGTGAAGTTTCATGAAAATATTCCAAAGGGTGTTCGAGTTATGCTCCGGACAAGAAGTGTCTGCGGCGGACGCGGACGCGGACGCGGACGCGGACGCGGCGCGCTGTCAAATCCATAGTATCCCCCGACGGAGTCCGGGGGATACAATAACTGGTTAGTGGGTAGACAAATGGCTCATATAAGGCATGACAGAAAATGAAAAGTAGTAGTACAGTGCAACCTGCTGCATGGGCATTTCTGTATCGGAAATTTAGTATTTTGGAGAAATTAAGACTTTTTGACGAGTTCAATTTATTACCACATTATTGTTGAATATTTGATGCATCTTTTGGGCCGGTTTTTGTTTTCTGACTAATACGGATATTGTGAATTTTCCGTGCATTTGTCACACCACGGACGTGTAAACAATTGGATTGTGTGACGTCATGGCTGGCGGAGAACGTGCTACGGCCCCGATGCAGTGTGTAATCTTCGGACACAGTTTCGTGTCGAGTCTGGATTCGTTTACCAGGATGTCATCGGCCGGGCGGAACCTGGGACGTGAGACTGAGTTTCGTGTCCGGTGTTTTGGTGCCGGCGGGCTGAAGTTGTCGCAGATGGCGCGCCTGAGAGTGCTGGAGGAGCGGATTGGAACAGCTGACGTGTCATTGTGTCATATGCGTCGTATCTGCATTATGGTCGCGGTGTGCGGACGGTAGTGGTGGGCCATATATTGAGTGTCGCGAGGATCCACACATGTACTATTGGCGACATCGTGGCTTGTGGAATCCAGAACGCCCTATTTTTGACGCTCGTGGTGTGCATCTCTCTTGGAACGTGGGCTACCCGAAGTATCTTCGGAGTGTGCAGCGATGCATGAGATGGATTCGGAATCGGAATTAATGCCCGCAAGATATTATTCTTTCCTGTTTAGTCTGGACACGGCCTAATACTAGATATAATATTTATTATTGCTGTGATTGGTGTTGAGGGCTGTGCTTGCAGATTGTCACTGCATACTGTGTTCTGATGTTTCTTATTGGGACAGTATTCTACATTGCTACATGTACATTGTATGGCTCATTGTGTGACGCATATTTGCGTACGGTAGTCGGCCAACTTGTTATAGTATCGTCTATGAAGTGATTCTCTGCGAGCACAGTCTTTTGCGTCTTCATCACATCATCGTTCATTGAAGCTATTTAGACTAAACTTAATTATGTGTTACGTATATTTACATATTGCATGATCATATTTTTGAAAGGTCTTGGTTTACAGATGACGTTCTATGGAAAGCGATTAAATTCGTATTGGCAATATTTTCTGCACGATTTGTCGCAAATTTAAAACTCACGGAGTAGTAGTAAGGGAGTCAAAATGATACCACCTACCGTGATATCATTTATAACCCTCTATAATACCCCCACCACCCCCGAAAATCAAAAAATTGGTTAATGAGGAAAATTGTCTCCCGACAGCAAATTTATGAATTTTTGGAGAAAATAATTTTGAAAAGAGGGAGTCAAAATGATACCACCTCCAACCAAAAGTTGGTGGTGGTATTGTAGTCCCAATTATATTGGTAATTGACTTTTGAAAAAAGTCGAAATCATTCATGCAAGTACAATAGTTTTATATTCCAACACCTCATTTTCTCCTCCGATATAGCTAATTTATTTCGCAGATCAGCAACTAATTCTACCAGCTCTAGTCTACCACGTTCACCTTTAGCCACCTGACAGCGTAGTTGCTTATGTCTACAAAGAGTTTGGGCACTAACGAATTTACAAGGGCATCTGGGCATTGAAATTGTGGGGGGGACACAAGGAAACTTTCTACGTCTCGATAAATGCCTTCGTAGATAGTCTTTACACGTAAACGTCTTACAACAAGTCACACACTCCATTATATATGTATATAACCTATGAAATTTATCTGTTCAATTGGACGTGAAAAAAAACATTATGTAAATTTTTGACGTCCAATTGAACAGATAAATTATATATGTATATAACCTATGAAATTTATCTGTTCAATTGGACGTGAAAAAAACATTATGTAAATTTTTGATGTCCAATTGAACAGATAAATTGTATAGGTTATACAAAAGTATATATACAAAAGTATATACAGAAAATATGATAACGCCAGAAACTAGAGCAGAAATAGAAAGTTTGAGAAGAGAAGCAGAATCTCTAGGGATTACTTATAGTAAACGGTTGAGAGTTAGGGGGTTGACAAAGCTGATAAACGCCACAAAGAATAAGGTGTTTATGAAGCGGTTTACCCGCGCCTATAAAAGAGGGGCATTTAATGATATATCCAAAGCGGAGGAAGTTGGTAACAGAATCAAAAAAGAAAGTATTGCGGAGTTAAGGGCTAGTGTAATAAAACCTTCAAGCACCAATAATTTGTCTCAAATTAGACACACAGGTGACCAAATACCAAATAATAAGAAAAGATCTATAGTTCGCGCGATAGTGGAAAAAGGTGAAGAAATATTGGGGGCTCACGATGAAACATTGGAAAAGGTAGAAAATGGAAGACGGGTAGTTACATTATCCTTTCGTAAAAACATTGACATTAACGGGTTTGAACGCATGTCCGATAAACTCGCTCCTTATATAACAACCAATTTTTATTTCAGATATTCATATTCTTACAAGCTAGAACATATGGAGGAAACAAAAAATGGAAAACCTGTAACTATAATAATGCACAAAAATCTCGGTAGCGAACCACTATCATCAATGCAAACCGTTAAAAAATGGCTGTCAGATAAGGAGCAAACACGAATAATGTCCGATAAAATAGACAGACCGAATACAAAGTGGAAGTTTGTAAGATGGGTAGAGGTTTTCGTAAAGCTAATACAGGGTAGTAGGGGAATAGATTTGGGACTACAATCCAAAGAAGCAGCAGGAGGAGAACTTCCAGAATGGCTGAAGAATAAAAAAGGTATGTATTCTTTAGATAAGTATAATGACGACCTTTGTCTGTTCAGGTGTCTAGCTATGCATATGACAGATAAAAGACCCGACAGATGTACAGAAAAGGCGAAAGAACTTAGTAAGCAATATTTTGGTAGTAATGTGGTTTCACCAATTCCTTTTTCAAATCTGAAAAAGGTTGAAGAGTTTTTTAAAATCGGTATAGAAGTATATCAACCCACCGAATGTAAGGCAATAGGTAATAAACCAATGACAATAGGACTGTTTAATAATCACGCATTTCTGATAAAAAACCTTAAAAACCTATCTAAAATTTACGCCTGCGATAATTGCAAGCAGAAATTCACGAAAGCGAGTAATATGAAGAGACACGGACCAACATGTATGAAAGGTGAGACAAAAGTAATATGTGATGGTAATTATTTAGAGCGCCCGCGTTCGTCGTTCGAGAAAGCGTTCTACCCAAAAAGTTCTAACAGTTATGGGCGATCGATTGGATGTACTCTGTGGAAAAGCGCGAGGGAATTCACATTCACCACGAACAGTGTGGACACGGGGGTGAAAGATGGGGTTTAGGAGCTCCAGTAGATGGATACTGTACGGAAACCAATACCGATATCAATATCACGGCTGTTACTGGCACGGGTGTGAGATTCATGCAAAGCATAGAAAAAGAAGAACGCGCATCCACTATGAGAAGAGATACATTTATTAGAAGAAGCAAAGAATTCAACCTAGTAGTTATGTGGGAATGCGAATTTCAAAGAACGGGTAAAGACATAAAGATCGGTTGCGACACTACTCTTTATCCATATCAGATAGTATAGATACGATTTTGAGGCATATCTCAACCCAGAATTTGAAACTCTCGGTAATAATCTAGAGTACGAAGCCGAGCACGTTCCGGTAAGCGTTAGTATAGGAGATAATTTCTCAGGAACAGTAACTCATATTTGTGATAAAGATCCGCAAAACTTATAGAAAAATTCGTTAGAAGATTTGAAAGTCAGGGGAAAAGCTATAAGAGAAAGAAGTGTGTCAAGATATGGTTTAATACAGAACATTTACGTAAAAACCAAATCGCCAAGATCGAACAGTGGATAGAGCAAGTACCGGTTATAGGTTTTAACAACAGTAAGTACGATATAAACTTAATAAAGAAATACCTAGTAGGCGAACTGGCATCAACAACAAAGAAAGTAATGGTCGGAAAACGTGCAAACGCAACAATATTTCTATTTACTCCAGAGTTTAGATTTCTTGATGTAATACTTTATCTAGGACCTGGTGTAAGTTACGATAGTTGGATAAAAGCCTACGAATGCAAAGGACAGAAATATTTCTTTCCTTATGAGTGGTTCGATTCTCCAGACAAATCGGATTACTCAGGATACCGGATATAGAGAATTGGTATTCCAAACTACTGGGAAAATGTTAATAGATGAAACAGAATTAAGTAAATGTCGTAGAATTTTCGAAGAAAATAATATGAAAACTTTCAGAGATTGGTTGAAATATTATAACGATTTAGATGTAGCACCGTTCCTAGAAGCGGTGGAAAAAATGTGTGAATTTTATAAACACAGAGGTGTGGATATTTTCAAAGATGCGGTAACACTACCTGGAGTAGCTATACAATATTTATTGAGAGGAACCATTAAAGAACAAAAATCTTCAAAGACGATTATACCGGAGGATGCTCTATATGCACCAAAAGAAGAAACATACGAAATGATGAAGGACGCTCTAGTTGGCGGTCCATCAATAGTATTTACACGATATGCAGAAGCTGGTGTTTCAAATATTAGAGTGGGTTCCAAACCTTGCAAGGCTGTTTTGGGGTACGATGCAAACGCGTTATATTTTATCTACGTTAAATAAAGAGATGCCGTGAGGGAGAGAAACTATACACCATATAGATACCCCACATAACCCTAAATTTATTAAAAAGTTTTGTAAAAGAGTTTTATCTGGAGACTGGTTTGGGTTTGCGGAGGTGGATATAGAAGTTCCACACAACTTAAAAGATAAGTTTTCTGAAATGTCCCCAATATTTATAAACAGGGAAGTAGAGGTTGATGAAGTTCCCACACACATGTTAAAATATTTAAAAGATACTGGCCGAACAAGAGGAGATGGAAAAAAATTGGTGGGATCTATGACCGCCACTAAAGTATTGTTGTACGCGCCACTGTTGAAATGGTATTTAAAAACACGGCCTAGAAATAACTGGAGTTCATCGTGTTATAGATTATATTAGCGGAAAACCATTCGAATGGTTCGCAAAAGAAGTTACAGCCGCAAGACGAACAGGTGATGTAGAACCAAATAAGAAACCAGTAGCCGACATAATGAAATTATTAGGAAACTCGTGTTGTGGAAAAATGATAGAGGCAACGGAGAGACATTTAAATACGAACATATACACAAAACGAAACCTGTGTTGACAAAAGCATTAAGATCTGCATTCTTTGACGATTTGGAAAGAGATAGGAGATGCGTACGAAATATCTTCAAGAAAACCCAGGTGTGCGGTAAAGAGACCATTCCATTGTGGAATAGCGTTTATCAACTAGCTAAATTGAGAATGTTGGAATTTTACTACGAATTTCTAGACAAATACGTAAAAAGAGAAGACTTTGAATTAATACAGATGGATACAGATAGTATGTATATAGGAGTTAGTGGAAAAACGATAGAGGAATTGATTAGACCTAACTTACTAGACGGGTTTGAAAAAGAAAAAAAGAAATGGTTGGCTTGGGATAAATGGAGCGAAAGAGAGCCCAGACTTTTCAAAATGGAATTTAGCGGAGATAGGGCGATAGCGTTATCTAGTAAGTGTTATTTTGTAGAAAAATTTAATTTCACTAAAGATAATTTGGAACAAATTAAAATTAATAAAAACTCTTGCGAAAGGAATGTCCAAGAGAACTAACAATTTAAATTGGGATAGATATAAACGAGTACTAAGTGAAACTACAGAAGATGGAAAAACACATTATAGATGTAGCACAAAATAGAGGATTTAAAATGAAAGACGGCGTTATGAAAACGTACTGTCAACAAAAATTAGGACTCTCCGCATACTACGATAAAAGACGCGTGTTACCAGACGGAATACATACAGAACCCTCTAATGATTTATTTAATTAATAATTTTGAAAAAATTAACAAAATTAGCAATCTAAAGACTCTGACGATCCGGGGGTAGCTGGGTGTCAGAAGGCACCATAAGAAGTTCTTCGCGAACAAACCCTCGAGATGGCCCATCATCCAAATAGTAGAGCACGGGCTCATCGGGCTTGGTAATAGATCGATCTAGATGATATACAGTGAGAGACCACACGGGATCAGTCGCGCGGCGGCTGCCACCTTCGAGCTCTCCCGGTTGATAGAGGTACCTGACGTCAATATCCGATGAAAGCCGTTGCTCCTCTAAACCAACGGGTCGCCCGCGCGAGACGGCAGAGGGCTTGCTCGTCACCCTTTTAAACTTGATAGCATCTACAGGCTTCTTACCTATCAATCTGGTCACCTCTCCGTTCAGTGCGGAGACCACGGCGGGCAGTCTGGCCACCCACTCGGTTAATCGCGAATGAGGGTCTACAAGTTCTTTGGCGTATTGGTGTCCGAACAGTCTCTCAGCCAGGGTTCGATTGAAGCGCTCCACGATCCCCTGGTCCCGGTGGATGTTGACGCGGCCGCGTCTGACAGAAACGTCGTGCTTAGACAATAGATGAGAGACCGCGCCCATGAACTCGCGGCCGAGATCGACCTGGAGAAGATTCGGCCATTTGAGAGGACTCCTCTTATATATTCGGGATAGAGCCTCGGCCACCTCCTTAGACTCTTTATTGGCCAACGGCTCAGCCCCCTTATAACGACTCGCTACGTCAACGATTGTCAGTGCGTACTTGTACATCTTGCGACCGACGCGATCGTGAGGGAGAAACAGGAGATCCGCTTGGTGAACTTGGTTCGGCACCGGCACGTCGAATTTCGGGCGCGGAATATTGTGAGGCGCGGGTAAATAGATCTGCCAGATGGCCTGCTTCTTGAGCCATTCCTTGACACCGTTTTCTGAAACCTTGGTCGCCGCCGCGAGGTTCTTGATGGCCGCGAGTCCCTTCCAATACCCGCGGGGGCTATAGTACGTGTTCGCTAGCTTGCGCGTTAGGCGAACCGATAGTTTGGTATTAAGTTTGCGCGTGTTCATCGCATGCGATGTATTCTAATATATCGGACAATCTCCAACATGCCCTCGCCAGATCGTCCGTAACTGCGTCGATAATAATAAACAAACCTTTGTTGGAAGTACAATCGCGATTGGGGTTAAGTTCTGAAGGAACTTGGAAAATCCAATCCCCCAGGATTGGTGGAGGAATATAACATCCGCTTTGCGAAAAGGCCGCTTTTTTGTCCTCTGCGCACGTCTCGAGAGAATCTCGGGCCAGACGAATCATACCCCCCCTGCGCCAGCTATGCGGTGTTTTAAGGGCAGTGTAGCCTACATCAATCATAGCAAAATAAAGTTCGTCAACTGACATCGTTCTATATATATATATATATATTTATAAAAAAAGTTATTTAAAATAATTAATTTAAAATCTCGATTGAATATAGTAGTCGACGATACCCACCACACCCATTCCCACGACGATGAACGCCATCTCGCGGTCTTTTTGGGGCTCTGACGGTACATAGAAATCTGAAAGTTGGGGCTCGCGATCCAGCGGCGCGAGACTTTTCTGCGGATATGCAGCGCGTATTCGCGGTTGGCTTCTTCAACGTTCTGAAAAGTTTGTGCGGCGTGATTTTCGCGGCGAAGCTCTTCATTGACCAGTCCAGATGGGCGGTCGGTTCGTTTTTTCGACCACGCTTCCTTTGCGCTATTGAGTTGTTCTACAGCTAAATCGTGACGCTTACGCTCCTCATCCACGTTCGAGCTTCTCATTTTAGAGAATATAAAGTTGCTACCGCTGAACGCCAATGCGTTTACAAGCGCACCACCTACTATTACTGCGATTGAAGCCATTTATTTCCATATATTAACTGGTAGAATTCCAGCTTTAACTAGATAATCTCGGGTCCAAACTGCGGCCGCTACATCTAAGGTCGCGAGCCCTACGTCTCTCACAGTAAAGTCCAATTTGGGAGCGGACCCTCCTAGGGCCATCTTTGATTTGATAATCGAGCATACCCGATACTGAAACCCGATATCACCACGGCGTGATAAAGCGCATTCACTATAACATTTTACCATCTTGTTCAGCCATTATAATTATTGCATATAAAAGGGGTCGCAATCAATGTTTAAATGGGGCGCATCCAATCGCGATTGGTGTTTCGTAACTTTCTTCTGAACACTGGCTGGTTGTTTTTTCGATAAGGATTGGTGTAATAGGGGGTATTTCCACACGCACAGGGCACCAACAACTGCCAGACCACCACCAACAACCCAACTCCAATTAACGAATTGGGGTTCAATCGGATTCGTCCAACCTCGATTGGGTGTTCAGTGTGCTTCCAATTCGTGAATTGGGGGTGTTGTTGTACTCAACTCTGTCTTCAGATGTTTTGCTGTCTCCGTCCCCGATTGCAACGACTGTTTAGCCTCTCGAAGCTCGGCGAGTATTTTATCTTGTTTATCTTTTCGGGTGGCAGCCGCCGCCCTCCCAGCTGCCTGCCTTTTTGGGTTTTTATGTCGTGCAACCCCCAACTCCAATCGCGATTCGGTTGGAGGATCAATCTGAGTTGGAAGTGCTGCAATCGGGTTCGATTGGGTTGGAGCAATCCCCAACGCTGTTGGAGATTGCTGTTCCGTCACTCTCGCGGGTGTGTCTTGTGTCATCATTTATGATATTAATATTAGGGCTTATAGTTCGTGGGCATATATGTCCAAATTGACAGTGTTTACCCGTGGTCAACGCGGTTGTCAGCGGAGCTAAGTACATTCCAAACTTGTGATCAATTGAGCAGCAGGCCGTTCTAAGAGTGTGACCTATAAAAGGGTCAGTCTCTATATCGTCAATCAATCCCGCGGTGTTTGGTATAGGGAGAAGTATACTAACGGCGGTTGCGTACAAATGAATAGCCGCCGATCCAAGAGTTTTTGTCATCTCCGCACCTAACCTAGATTCGTATCGCGCATACATTTTATCGATCTCCGCATCTGACATCTTATCCACCTGAAAAACTGAGAGACGCCTACCGAGATAATGCTCCGATTGTCCCCCAGCAACCAGCGCAGCCTGCCGCTCTCGTCGCGCCGCATTTTCATTTTCATTCGGAGTCGTTGCACTCAACCCAATACCAACCACCTTTGGAGTTGGAGTTGATTCCGATTGCTCTGTCGGATCATTATCTTTCAGGATGTTGGCAGTCGGAGTTGGGGTTTCTTCTATTAGCTGATCGAGAAGTTCGTCGCAGTTCATTATTGCTAATTTTCTTAAAATTAATTTAACTATTCTAACAAGTCTCATCACTTTAACATATTGCCAAGCGCACCACCCGATACTTATGATCACCATTATGCTCGCAACAAAGCTCGCAGCGGAGCACCAAATTGTTAACATTGTTAACCATTGTTCAGCATTTGTTCAACATTTGTTAAGCATTTGTTCAGCATTGTTCAGCATTTGTTCAGTAATTGCTAAGTATTGTTAAGCATTTACTCGGCAATTACTAACGAGCGTTAAGTAATTGCTAATTAATTATAAAATTAATTGATCACTTCGTAAGCAGTTGGTTAATCAGTCTTTAGCAGAAGCTTGGCGTGCTTAGTTTCCGAAAGCATCTGTCGAACCTCCAGGCGCTCCTCGCGCGTTGGGATAACGTCATTCTCTCGAAGACAGTCATCGAATGAGTCTCGGTCCTTGCAGTGAAAGAGGGCGACCCATTTTGTTTGCTCGCGCAGATCCTTGAGGACGGCGTTGTACTTTTGAGTGGATATCCATACGCTTTGCCTAGCATGGCGGCCAGAAAATGCGAGCTCTGAGAGCATGTCCTTCTTTTTGGTCATCGCCGCCTTGGCTGAGCAATCGTCAATCACGTATAGGGTGGGCTCACCCTGGAATCTTTGGTATAAACCACGCAGCCAATCGTGAAGCCTATCACCGGGGTCAATAACGTATACCTCAGGGTCGGTCCATATCCACGGGCGCCGCTGATAAGTATCGTTGTGCCGCACAGTGGGACACAGGATCACAATGTGACGAAAGGCATCGCGGTAGGAGCCCTCGAGCAAGTCTAGGATGAAAACCGTTTTTCCACATCCTGTCTGCCCACATATTATGGCAGAGTGGGCATCTCCAATCGTGAATTCGTATTGATTGCTAATTTTCTTAATTTTTTCAAATTTATTATTTAATAAATCGTTAGATTGTTTTATTAAATCAGTAGAGTGCTGAGACGTATCGACCATCTTCGATGTTGAGTTGTGCGTCTGTAATTATATATAAGTACACGTTAAATGGCCCATTTCCATCCGCCTCTTTGGTTATCTGGATCGTCACACCCTCACTAGCGTTCTCAACTTGGCGTCCGCTGCCGTGTATTTGGTCGTCGTCGCTGGCTCGCATGTCTAACCATAACGCGTATTTGATATTCAGGAACTCCGCGAGGGAGACGGCCGAGATATGCAGGTCTTTGGCAACTGCTGCAACCTCCGGAGAGCGCTTAGAGCCGGCAGCAAACTGCTTTCTTTCTTCGTCCCACGGCTGGTGCGCGCGAAGACCCGCGCTGTAGAGTTGATTGGGTACTCCCTCGATCGTCACCTCTACCTTCGTGATTTTGGGGTTATAGAATTTGTCGGTTTTTCTAGCACCCAACGCGAACCGAGCATCCTCGAACAACATCAGTATACCTTTCATCGAGCGGGGCGGGTACGTTGACATTAATATTCCACAATGTGTCGCCTTTGTCTTTCGTCAATCTTGCGATGGCGTAAGAACTCGGTCGTAAAGTATGGCAACGCGCCCGGCGTACTGGGTTCTGATCAATCGCGCGAGTTCGGGCATCGTGACCATGTCGTACTCCAGCGAAACATTATCGATCGTATACGTCGATAACATGTCGCTGGCTATGAGAACTCGGCCGTAGTCGTTGAACGTTAGTTCGTATTCGAGGCCGTCAGCAAAAGCGCTCTGATAGTAGGGCATGTGACTCTCCAACAACTCAAAGTCGAGCGGGATGTAGAAGCGGTTGCCGTAAGCGCCCATGACCGCATTGTCGCTCGCGTTGTTATCTGCCTTATTAGCAGCCCCGATTCTAAGTTTGGTTACGTTCTTATTTTTGCTGGTGTCAATACCCTGATAGACAGCGTTTTCGCGCTCTTGCGCCGTCATCCATAGGTCCTGATAACAATGGTAGACGTCGCTGTCATCGATCGACATCACCTCATTACCAGAAATCTTTATCATGGTCTTCTTGATGATGGCGCGACCAAGGTTCTGAACGACGGTTCGGTACGCGTCCGTCGACGTCAGCGAAATAGTGAAAGCGAGGCGAACAGTCCCCGGCACAATGACGTCGTTAGCTCCGAGGTTGGGGAAGCGGACCAAGAGCTGCTGGTTCTGGTCGATCGTCGATGGGTTGTTCGTAATAACGACACTCTGTCTCACGCCTTTTGCCCCGAGGGGCTCACGCAGTCTGCGGTATGGATTGAGTTTGCGACCGTATTGACTTGAAGACATAATTTAGTGAAACTACATGTATATTAAACCCGTATGGTTTTGTCTTTAATACATAATTAATTTTAAGAAAATTAGATTAATATTGACGATGATTACATATTACGAATAAAATCGGCAGAGACGATTACGTCGATAGGATGAGGATGATTATGACATAGATGGTGACATCGATAACTATAACGAATACGACCTTCATAGATACTCCAGTTCCAATCCAATCGCAATCGGGGGAATTAGGTGGCGATACTACTAGTCAAAGTCGGGAATTACTCGAGGGAGCTGTAAACGACTACTACAACAGTTTGTCAGAAAAAGGTCTGGTCCCATCTGTCAGTCGCGACTACTTCAAGTTCAAATTTGATCCGAACGGTAGATTGCGACTAAAAGCAGCATCAAATCTCCCGATCGTCAACACGATGACCGGAAAACCCCTAGCAATGAGCACCATTGCCGGATACCGGGGCGGTGGAGAACTCATAAGGAACGAACTCGGATTCCCAGATTGGAAGAGGGGTAAAACAATTATGCCTACCCGCGCTGTAGAGGCCCTACAGTCTACCGACGAAACGATGGCGAAAACGGCCTCCGCGATAGAAACGGTCGAGCTCAGCGAGGTCCCTCAAGTAGCCACCGACGCTATTAACACGATGGAGACCACGTTCAGCGAAAACGAAATACTCAACGATGACCCACCGTTACCTCTTCGTGAACTCCGGGGCCTCGATAAGGTTATGCAAACGGTCCGGGGCGAACTGGTCCTTAACCTCGCCAAACTCTCGTCGCTGGATGAACATATCGCGCTAGAAGAAAGAAAACTGGAGGAAGCGGGTGGCGATAGAGAATCTACCGAGCGGATCACCGAACGCATGCGGTCGTTGTGGGACGAAAGAGAAGCTCGCTTGCAGGCTGCATCGACTAACCGTGAGGCTCTCCGCACCCAAATAAGTCGGATCCGCGAAACAATTTCGAGGGTCCTACACGAGGAGACGACACTCGGTGAGCGTCTTCGCACTCTGTTCAGAGAGCAGGGTGTCACGATAGCAAGCATCCTCGTTGCTATCAGCATGACTATATCGACCATAGTTCTAGCTTTCACTGGTGGTGCGGCGCCACCACCCGCGCCAGCACCCACACCACCACCCGCGCCATCCGGCGGAGCCAAGGAGTGGGTAAAGAAACAACTAAAAGCCCTCGCCAGTCTCCTGGCTAAATTAGCCGAAAAGGCGGCTGCCGCACTACCTGGACTGATCGGAAGTATCGTTTCTTACTTGCTATCTATATTATAAAAAACGCCGATGGCTAGCCAAAAATACCTGGGCTTTAATCGTGGCAATCGCCGTTCTCCTACTATTCTTCGCCAGAGAGTTCCTAAAACCAAAGCGTAAATAATCCGATCGCCACGAGGGCAACGACGAGCCCTAATTTCTCCTCCTCGTGTGTTGTGCTTCCAATCTCGATTGGTGTTCCAACATTGTTTGATAGATTGGATTTGGGGAACTCGATGGTGCATCCAATTTACGAATTGTTGGTACTGGGTTCGATTGTGTTGAGGGAGGTGTATCCATTTTGTGTTTTGGGCGTTTTATGAAATCGGTTCCACTTACAACACTGTTGAACCCGATCATGTTGGGGGTGCGCTTGATGATATCCGTGTTCACGTTACCGTTGTGGCCGATTTTTTGATTGGCGGTGGCGATTACGATCTGATTATTGTAACCGTCAACCGGGTCGTCTCGTCGTATCATATTGCTCGGCGCCATATAAAGACCTATTCCAAATACATAGTCTACTGGAGTGCTGGCATTCTGCAAAACGTCTTGATAATTTTGGATCGCCTTCTCCAGATCCACCCTAGCTGAGATGGCGTCCTCTACAAGTGCCAAGAATTGTTTTTGTGCATCAAACGCCGTTTTCCCCAGCCCAGTAGAACTGCGAGTTTTGCTTCTGTGCGCCGAGGATGGCCCAGACGTACGTGCGAATGGAGTCGTTGACGCGAGTAACCCCGGCCTGCGTGAACCCTAGACCCTTATCTAACATAAATGTACCCCACGCATTCTGAACCTCAGCAGCCTGCTGTATGTAATCGACGTGAGCCCGTTTCGGAGGTAACATTTTACAAGAAAACACGCCACAGTGCCGACCTCCAGACACTTCCGGCCCGAAAGTCATAGTCGCGTGGTCAAAATTCCCGGCGTTCCGACTGACGATGTGGTCACCGGAGTGATCGTGTCTAAAATCAGTCTGCGTCCAATTCCCGGACTGGCCCCGAATGAGAACGTCCCCGAGGCCGGTGCTGGTAGGAAATGCTTTCTGTCTCCAGTCCGCGTCTTTTGAAACGTTAAATTCGTTTACACAGTCTTTCAAACGCCATACGGTCGTATGCGTTGGAAATTGGATCCCAGCGTCGTCTTGAGGTAGTGAAATACCTAGTTCTTTGAGAATCCTCCTAATAGTATAATACGCGTGAAAGTTGTAGACACTTCGGAGCATGACATTCTTGGATGTCAGATGGTCTTTATGTGAAACTCCACACCCGGCTGTTGCGCACCATACAGCGAAATTTATTTGGGTTCTGCCAAAACTGCATCGGTGTTGCTTTCCACCACCAGTTTACCGCCTCCATCGTAGTAATCTTGGGCAGCCTATATTGTTCAAAGATGTAGGGAAATTGGTGGCAAAGCCACTGTCCGGTCTAACCGTTACGGTTGGGTGTACAAGGTGGTTAACAACGTCTTTTTTGCGTGTATTTACCTCCGACCGCGTACTTTGCATTAGAATTAAAGCTAAATGCTTTGGTACCATTGAAAGATATATTATGTTTGCTACTATCACTAATGTTCAAAAAGGGAGTTGTGAACTTCAAAAGTCAATCGATAACTGCTGCGGAAAACGCCGGGTAGGCCTCAGAATCAATCACGTTCACGGTCGGGTGGAAAAACATTGAAACGCTCGAGTTTTTCTTAGGAGATGTTGACGAGCGTGCTATAGTACCAATCATGGCCTTTGGAGTTTCGGAGATCTTCAAGCTTTGTCGCGTCGAAGATTCCTGGTGTAGTCACTCTCTCAGTCTCGAAAGCCACGGGGCTTGCGACATTGACCGTTGATAAAATTTTAAGGGTCTCACCTGGGTTGGGCTCGCTGTTAGGATTTAAAATAACACTCCCTGCCAACAATGATGGGATGTTTGATCCGGGCGAACACGTCGGCACGACCCCAGTAAACTTCGCCTTCACGAAAACTCTCGGGGTGAACCTGGATCGGGTGAACACATCATACAACACGGTAGACGGCACTCCCAGCACATTACTGAAAACCGTGCCCGCCAGCGACTGTTTCTTTGGTGAGACCCTGACCTTAGACTTCCCACACCCAGAGATGAAAGTTTTGGAATCGGGACACATCCACGAGTTGAAGATTTCTATTCTTGATGATAAAGGGCGAGAGTTGAAGAACGATTACCCGATTTCGGTCGTCCTAGAAATTTCAAATTAATTAATTCTAAATAATTTTCTTAAAATTAATTAGAATTAAACGCATGTTCGTAATTTATATATGTATATTATCAACATTATTGAAAATGAGTATATACGGACCAGGTAGTTCTTCCGATTGGGTGACAAATTCAAAGAATTTGGAACCGACAGAAGGGGGATTCATCCCGACAGAGGGCGACTTTTTAACTACCCAAAAAACAAAGGCCTTGATCAATAGAACTTTATCGGTGGCCACTGACGAGATTCACAAGAGTCTACTATCACAACTTAGAGAATATGCCCTGGCTGTGAATACACAAAGTCGTGAAGAAACGCATACGGAACTAAACGAACTAGGTGAAAAAATAACCAAATTTCGAAAAGAGGCCCGGTTAGGGATTGATAAAGTCCGAGAAGACCACCAGGCGGACCTTACGGATGCTTATGATGCGTTACTCTTAAAGGACTCTCTCAGCAAAGAAGCGACACTTACCGAACTAGACGGGAAAATAACAAAATTTCGAAAAGAGACCAGGTCGGATATTGATAAAGTCCGAGAAGACCACCAGGTGGACCTTATGGAGGGTTATGATACGTTGCGCTCAGAGGACTCTCTCATCAGAGAAGCGGCACTTACCGAACTAGACAAAAAAATAACCAAATTTCGAAAAGAGGCCACGTCGGGTATTGAGAAAGCCCGAGAAGACCACCAGGCGGACCTTACGGAGGCTTATGGTGCGTTGCGCTTAGAGGACTCTCATCAGAGAAGCGACGGTTGCCGAACTAGACAGGAAAATAACCAAATTTCGAAAAGAGACCCGGTCGGGTATTGATAAAGTCCGAGAAGACCACCAGGTGAACCTTGCGGAGGCCATTGCGGAGGCTTATGATGCGTTGCGCTTAGAGGACTCTCTCAGCAAAGAAGCGACACTTACTGAACTAGACGGGAAAATAGCCGAATTTCTGAAAGAGACCAGTCGGGGTTGAGGGGGTAGGGGTCCGAGAAGACTACAAGGAGGCCATTGCGGAGGCTTATGGGGCGTTGCGCTCAGAGGACTCTCTCAACAGAGAAGCGGCACTACTGAACTAGACGAAAAAATAACCGAATTTCGAAAGGAGGCCCGGTTGGGGGTTGAGGGGGTCCGAACGGGTATTGAGAAAGCCCGAGAAGACCACCAGGCGGACATTACGAGGTTTATGGGGTGTTGCGCTCAGAGGACTCTCTCATCCAGAGAAGCGGCGGTTGCTGAACAGGTAACGGAAAAATAACTTGAAATCCAAAAAGACGGAAAACCCTTTGGAACTAGCGGATAACTTGAATGTCCAAGAGGCGTCGGGTAAAAGTTGAGAAAGCTCTAGAAAGGACCACCATGGCGACCATTACGGAGGCTTATAGATGCTTTGCGCCATTAGAGGACCTCTCTTCAGTAGAGAAGCGGCACATTACCGAACTAGACGGAAAGATAACCGAAGTTTCTGATAAACTGAAACATGATCGTATAGCCGCGACCAAAGCTCTTGAGGAGGCCTCTTATAAGATTCGTACTGAGGCATATATCTCAAACAGTGCGCTTGCCGGAATAGTGCAAACGATGAAAACGCTAAAACGTGCCATAACAGTTTGGGCTGAGAAGCAGGGGCCCATTGGTTGAGGGGCACTATGAATATTCGTTCGGTGCCAAAGCGAGTAATACATGTGGGGGATACGCCATGACAGCTGTAGGTGAAGTTATTCGAATGGCGGTCTGCTCGGTTAATGCTAGTGGTAAACCTGTGGGCGCGGTCGCGATAAATCTTGTAGTAGATGGGGAAGAACGGGGGGTTGGAGTCACTAAAATTGCTGGAGATAGTTCGACGGTGGTTTCGTTTGCCGGTGACGATCGAATTAGACTTTCCCAAGGTAGTGTTATTAACTTTGTTACGAAAATCGGTGACCCAGAGAGTTCTTCCACTATTGTCTCATTGTTAATTGAACTTATTTTGTAAATACTAATATATTGAAAATCATGAACGAATCACCGCTTCCAATTGTCAATATCACTCCATCAACACGGTATCCAATTGTCAATACCACTCCATCAACACTGTGTACAATTAACGAAAGAAGTTCAGATTTTAGGTTGAATAATATCGTCGCTATGCAGGATATTTTAGTAAGAGAATATACAAATAGAAAAAGAAACGCTAAAAAATATAGACGCGCGGTGAACATGGCTGAAGCATCTAGCACGGCTCTGGCGAGTGTTTCTGTGTTGTGTGGGGCGGGGACAGCTGCAACTATATCCACCATTATAACGGTTCCCGTAGCGGGGATTTATGTGCGGTGTCGGCCGTTTCTGGGTTGTTGTGTATGGTAATTAGGGCGTCTGGTGGAAAACTCGAGAAAAAATGTAGAAAACATGATAGAATATCCGTTCTCGCTAGGTCTAAGAAAAATAGCATCGACGTTATGGTGTCCAAAGCGTTGGCCGATAAGAAAATATCAAATTTAGAGTTTGAATCCGTGGTGGAAGAAATGGGGAGATATGAAAAATTAAAAAATGATATAAGAATCAAAGCACGCGCCACCATGCCCAAAATTGAGTGTACTGATTGGGATAAATTTAGGGTAAAACTTGCAGATAAAGTCGGAGGAAATTAATATTTTTATTAAATAATTAATTTTATAATTTTCTTTAAATTAATTACAAAATTAATTATATTGGTGCAGTAAACAATTTATTAATTAATTTTAGGAAAATTATTAACAATTTAAATTGTTGGCCACTTTTGATTTTAACAACTATACATTCCATTTTCTAAATAAATACGCATGCTGTCGCGCGGGAATCAGTCACGCAAATAACAAACATATGAAGGAATCTACAAAGTACGGTTGATAAATGCGTACATTTATAAAATTTGTAGAAACTTATATAAAAAATCAGTACCGGCAGTAAATTCATAGACAGGATCGAGACGGGTAGCCCACACAATAACTTTTTTAAGCGGACACACCTAACAATATCTGCCCTCTTGAGTGGGGGGTCAACGCAGGATTAACCCCATAGACCTCATACCTGCTAGTACGGGGTACATGTACATAAGACCGTCCGCTACACAGGAAAACGTTCCTCCCGCTTTCTGAGATGTAAATTTAATTCCGAGAGTCGGGTATGGAAAGTCGATTTTTTATTTGTTTAAAACTCCCCGGGGGTGTCCGACTACCCTCTAGACACCATTGGGCGCTGAAGTCATTGATATGTGCAGCCATATGCTTATCCAAATTGTAACCAAATTCAGGACATTCATTTCTACAGAAAACAAGTGCATTTGTTTCAATCACAGATTGTTTAATTTCAAACACCAGGGCCCGGTTGTTCAAAACATCAGTTAGCTTAACCGACTGTTAAATCTTTAACTGAATGGTTAAAATCTCTGTTAAATTTTAACCGATTAGTTAACTGTTGTTCAAAAATATTGTTTGGTTAACTGATCGCTAACTGATCGATAAATTTAACAGTGGTCCGGACCTCTGTTAACCGGTTAACTGATCAGTTAAAATTTGTATCCAATATGGCCGCCCAAGTTGTTGGATTTCTGCCGCAGAGGCCTAAAATAAGAATTCATCGCCAAAATGAATACAAATTATCAGAAATGACAGAGAGAGAGTGCAAAGACAGGTATCGCTTTTCTAAAAATGGCATCGAGTATTTATGTTCACTGACTTTATGTTGCGCTGACTGTAGAAAAGCAAGTTCTACTGACTTTACGTTTTTTGGCCTCTGGCAACTTCTTGCAAGTCATTGGCGATTCACTGGCTGTTGACAAGTCGTCAGTGAGCCGCGCTATTGACAACGTGTGCTGTGCACTAGTGTCCAAAATGAATGCATTTATTAAGTTCCCTTCTGCCACGTGCCAAAAAAATACCATCCGGGATGGATTCTACACCATCGGCGGCTTTCCAAACGTCATTGGATGCGTGGATGGCTCACATATACGCATCCAAGCACCCGTCGAGGACGAGAAGAGCTATGTGAACAGAAAATGTTACCATAGCATTAATGTTATGGCAGTATGCGACCATGAAGGTAAGTATTTCTTGATTATTATTCCCCACCCACCCATAAATTATTTTATCCCCAACGAACTCGCCCAAAGTTCAGTGTTATTGTATGTTTTGTTCCGTTAGTGATATGTAGTGCAGATATACTTTGCTTAAAAAACAGTGTTGACTACAATATAACGATATAAGGATCACATAATGTCACGTTATTTAAGATGAAACAACACTGTTTTGTTTTGATGAATTTCTACGTCCATGTGGAAAGCTGGGGTGGGGTGTCACACGAAACACTAAAATACACCCAAATATACTCTAACACCCAAATACAGTCTAAAATACAGATAAATATACTACAAATACACCATAGTTAGTGTCAGATAGTAGTATAAATCATATATTTACACAAAACACATCATATAATTGACAAAATAGTTAAATTGGCCATATTTTCGATTAATGAAAATGGTGTCATTGTCAGATTTGTGTGTATTCGGGTGTTTCGCGTAACCGGAAAGCGGTGACCCAGGTATGCGCAGCAAGTGTAATCTATAGTCTGTTTCATAAAACACCATTTCATTAAATGGGGTATCCAACGGAGAGCCAGGTGAAATATAAATGGTCCAGTGCAGCAGGTGCTTGCTAAGTATTTTTTCTTTTATTAGGGCCCTGTCGAGAATTCACCCTGTCCGTCCGTCTGTCTGTCTCCGTCCGTCCCGCACGTCCGTTTAATTATTTGAAAATTTGTGTAAGAATTTCTCAAATCACATATAATTTATTGTTTGCCTTTACGGCTAATATCATCATATTGCACAAATGCATTACTTAGTAACTATATATATATATATCCTCGCTATATTATAACTACAAATGTAGCTGTGTATAACAGTGTTACTGTAGATCTCACGATCCGTCTCAACAGGATCTGCACTTTTATCTTCATACTGCCTTCTGATCAGGATCTTCACTTACGAATCATAACACATACATATACAAACATACAATTAATTAATGCTAATTAATGTTCACCTTTTAAATTTGGGTGTTCCTTAATTGGCTTACCGGTTTGAATTTAAATATGCACTAACCCAATCCATTTACCTTTACGCAC
Organism: Conchocele bisecta; assembly: GCA_029237695.1. Lineage (NCBI taxonomy): Eukaryota > Metazoa > Mollusca > Bivalvia > Lucinida > Thyasiridae > Conchocele > Conchocele bisecta. The sequence goes on along the minus strand of CM055276.1, from coordinate 34,635,669 downwards.
ATACCTTAATTTCTATATTACGGGTAATTTCGAGCAAGTGCGCTCTAAACTGCGCTCGTTTTTTTGTGATAAATTGTTACAATCCTTAAAAATATATTTCGTTTCACCGATGTTAGGCCATTTATAAAAATAAAAAAGTACTTTGGTTCTCAGACACGGGGTTTGCGGAATGTGACGCGTGGGAGAGGGGTTGACTATCTTTTTGTTTGTTTAAAATGTTCTATTCGGATTTTTTTCAAGTTTCCATCTTTTATCAGACATTATTGGATTTAACCTGTGTTTTGCATGGGATTGGCTTTTCTTGATCATGTGGCGAATTGATAGTACGGTTTTATTTATCCATGAAGATGAAATGCTCGATGCGCAGGGAATTTTCTGACGCTGCGATATCTGAGAACCAACGTACTTGTGTATGGTATTTTGATATTTCACATTTGCATGTATTACAGGAATGAATGGCCTTTTTATGGAATTTATCCGGCCTCGTCCAGTATTCCCGCGACTTTTCCAAGTTTATATCCCCGATAAATTCAACAAAAAGGACATTCATTCCTTATAATTCCAGCATTTGAAATAAATTCATCAAGAAAATGTATTTATTTTCCGTTTTCTTAAGAATTATTTTAGCTGCGCCTCACGGTTACGGAAAGTAGTTCAGCGTGGGAGTTTACTGGGATATAAATTTTGGACAGAGACTTACTACCAGCCAATCAAATGTTAGGGAATTGTGTAAATATGTTTGTGCTGGAATTATTGACATATACCTATATTCGACAGGACGATTCACATCCATAAACGCAAAATGGCCCGGATCAGCTCATGACAGCCATGTATTTACGAACTCGAACTTGACACTACAATAACTTTTCATTAACTGCCAGTATATGTTTAACAATGTTCGTTCGCAAATTGAAAACATGTTACGATTAATAATTTGGTGGGTTTCCAATGATATTTGTCCGTTCAAAGGCAATCCAGGCGGAACCAGATTTCATGCAGGAACATTCAGTCTGGGCGGAACAAAAGGTGTGATCATTCAGGCTTTGTAATATCAATAATTAATTTGTCAATTAAATTGTACTGTCAAAGTGGTTTATGACAAGGGCTCACCGCGAAATGGCAAACACGGAACAAGGGACGAGACATATTACCTGGCTTGTATAACATATATATATATATGACATATGTGACATTTGTTTTGAATACCCATGAGAGAAATGTGTAAATATACATCAAGTTTTGCATTATATAAATGTGACCCATCATCTAGTTAAATTCTCATCATAGCAATACCATGTTAAATTGTTCATACAATGAATAACAATTGTATCATTTCTAGATATGGATATCAAAATTGGAGATAAGTGACCATTGTATTCGAGCAGACTGATGGTACATGTAGCAAATAATTACAATATATTTGTTAGTGGGTATTATAGGAATGAATGGCCTTTTTGTGGAATTTATCGGGGTATACAACTTGGAAAAGTCGCGGGAATACTGGACGAAGGCCGGAAGGCCTCGTCCAGTATTCCCGCGACTTTTCCACGTTTATATCCCCGATAAATTCCACAAAAAGGCCATTCATTCCTTATAATTCCAGCATTTGAAATAAATTCATCAAGAAAATGTGTTTATTTTCCGTTTTCTTAAGAATTATTTTAACTGCGCCTGACGGTTACGGAAAGTAGTTCGGCATGGGAGTTTACTGGGATATAAATTCTGGACAGAGATTTGCTACAGACCAATCAAATATTAGGGAATTGTGTAAATATTTTTGTGCTGGAATTATACTAACATAACCCAACGGTATTCCATCTCCATATGTTAGGAGAAAGAAACAATGGTTGGTTGTTCCTTGTCTATCCTGTTATTAACACCCTCACGTTGAAAGCGAAATTCGAAAGCACGTGAGGACGCCAATAACATATTTAACCCTTTCAACACCACAGACCTGTATAGTGGTATTGGCAAAAAGTGTAGATCCAGATGAGCCGGCTCGCGACGAGCCGTCTCGTCAGGACCTGCACTCTCCGCAAGTAATTTCCATATTTTTGAGAACAAAAACAACCCCTTCTCATAAATGGACTAATCTACAAATCATTTTGTGACGATTGGATTGGTTGCAAAAAGTAATATATCAAAATCCATTCCAGTTACTTAGGGGTAAAAGGGTTAATTACTATATTATTTCGTTTGCTGGAAATTCATTAATGTAGAGCTTAACTTATTTATCTCCATGTTAGCCACAGACTGTGACGTCGCGAAAGTGGTCGGATTATGAAACAGTGAGTGAATTCGGCGATTGCAGGCTGCAACCACAGCGACTCAAATCTGTCCCTGTGTTTGTAGAATGAAATCGTCGACCTACAGTGTAGTCATATGGAAGTATCATATGTTATTTGGTATTCTACATGTTCTATACGGATGCATTATTTGTTTTGTCTATAGTATCCACACACATGTATAACATAATTAAATCACTAGTTACGAGAAAATGTATACACTTTCCCATTATCGGTAGAAGTAAATGCGATAATTGGCAATAAAATATTGATGAATACTGCAACATTGATGTCCGACAGTAAGCATAGCGACACATACATAGAGAATAGTTGGTTAGTGCCGTGAATGGGGAAAAATATCTGGCAAGGCTCAGGAAACGGGATGGGCGAGGCTCTGCCGAGCACATCCCGTTTCCGTGCCGCGCCAGATATTTTTTCACATTCACGGCACTAACCTACTATTCTATTTATCCCGTCAACACCTAAACATGGCTTTAAAATTCAAAAATAGTATTGACTGGATATCAAAAATGTTTCACGGCACTGTGTTTCACGGCACATACGTACTGTGTTGACGGGATAAATGTAATATATACAGTGTTGGCCATAATACAATAATGTTTCTTTATAATTGGTTAGATATGGCGCAAATAATTGGGACTGGTAAATTTGGCAGTTGCAGACGACAAACACAGCGACACCGAATTGGTCCCCAGTGTTTGCCGTCCAAGACCGTCTATTTGACATATAATCATATATAAAATGGTATACATTACGGAAAATGATTCAGTTGAATATGTGCATTATTTTTGCCATGAATAAGCTTAGTTTTCTTAAATGTGTTTTTGATTTATTGCATGTACAAACCGGCCGATATAGTAAACCGAAACTACCATTATGTGACAGGCTATGCTCACTGTGTGATACTGGTAATATAGGAGATGAGACGCATTTCCTTATGAACTGTAACATATATTCTGATATTAGAGATAATTTGATTCAGCAAGGCTCGCCTCGTTTCGACGACCTGTCCGACTGTCAAACCCCTGCATTTGTTTACGACAGTGGATGACTACTGCAGTTTATTTATTTATGATCATGTCAGTAGGAAATGTCATCAGATGCTGTACTGGTTACGCAAACACTCTATGACACATTTTGCTACCTGAATACTCGTCTTTTTATTATATACATACATGCCTATATGTTACTTTTCCTCAATTGTACAGAAAGCTTGCTCATAATGCACTTCATGTGATTTACTCTGACACTTGCCGTTATTTAATTTATACATTTCATTAGTACACGTACTGTAATGGATACTCTTGGATGTCGATGTGTTTAACACATTCACTTTGCTGTATAGCGTTCTATGTTACCTAATTCGTCTGGCATATGTGTAGAATTAATGACTTCAGTTCAGGTGAATGTTGTGAGTTCAATCCCCGCCCTGATCGTTTAAATGCTATATAATTATTTTATTTTTGGCATGGCAATAATATGTTATAAAACGCTATAAAAGAAAAGTGAATGGGTTTAAAACCAATTCACTTTTCTTTTATAGCGTTTTATAACATATTACAGCGTTTATGTTGTCGCGGAAGAATACATCATCTTCCTGTTATGTCAATATATATTGTTTTTTACTTCCTAAACGACATACAGAGTAAATCTGCGCTTAACAAAATATTCTTGAATGTAAATATGTCTTACATGGTTTTATTGAACGGATGATGGTAGTGTCTCATAAGCCAATATTGGCTGGGTGTCATTTTCACATAGGGTAACCTATGTATTGTAATCGCCTCGGACAGTTAGCCACGCCCTAGAACCCCCTCTGTGGGCTAGTCCGTAGTGATATATTGGAGTAACCATAACAACAAAATGCATTGTGTTACTCAACGTTTAACTGTCATACGCAACCGCTAATTGAAAATAATATTATGAAAAATTACTTGCACTGAACAATATCAACAACGGATGTTCTACGTACAAAAATACATCGGATTATTTTGTTGGGCGTGATTTGCCCCAATTTGCGTTAAAAATCGTGCGGTCATCGCTAAATTTAGTAACAGGCTATATTTGTTGGCAGAGTTAACTCCCCTCCGAATACTCTCCACCGGATAAACAACACGCGACTCGTTCAACAGACGATATCAAGGGGTTACAGCTACCTGCATGTTGACCCAGCTTGTTTTAATGATCGCGATTGTGTCGCAACTCGCACGTGTGGGTCTAACTGATGTTAATCCTCATTCTATCGATGGATTTACAGCGGATTTTAGTGACATTCCCGAATTCTGCCTGATTGACATTTGTCTATGGAGGCCAATACACGCCAACATGAGTTTCAATTCTACGTTCATGGAAGGGGGTCAATAAGTCAGTAAGTGATAAATTACAGTCAGGGAACAAATTAATGACAGTATAACACATCCAGCGTAGATTAATACCCATATTAATGCAAGTACTGAAAATACGACAAAAACAAATTATAATAAGTTTGAGCTTCCATACATTGAAAATTTTGTCAGCGGTTTCCCCAATGACGTCATTTGTATGTTTTAATATACTCAATCCGGGGCCAACTATTTCATTAAAAAAACAGAAGTAAACATGGCGATGTCAAAGTAATGCAGAAACTTTAACAAAAATCCTGCTACAACATTGTTTTGTACCGACAAGGCATTTTCAGGCGCGACACCGCTTCCGTGGCGGAATTCTTGTAGTACCCTATGTTCAGTACTTTCAGTACTTTGATTATTGATGTGTTATACTGCTCTTACTTGTAAATAATAACATATGACATGTGACACTACCATCACCACTACTACTACTACTATACTATGGGGTTTTAAAGGTACATGCCCAATCAGTAGGCACAACTGTTCTTTATAGGAATTAAATAAGTTTATAATTGTGTCCCTATTGAACCAGTTCTAAAAGTTACGAGTCTCCGCTTTACCGATATAATCATTTAGTCTGAATATTTATTTTACTGACAGATTATTTTCATATGCAAATGAGGCATGATACTTTTTAATTAGTTATACTAATTAAATGCGTCACGTGAAAAAATAATATTTTCGACAGATTATAAAGTATGCACATCAAAAAATAAATACAGAGAATAAATAGCAATGTCCGTTAACCCTGATATCAGTGTGGAAACATACGTTTGATATAAAATATATATTGTTACAAGCCAACACCTACGTGTCGTAATGCATGTGTCTCATGACGTTACTAGAACGCGCCATTATGTCACCGGACCAGTTCACAACGGTCGCACTGAAATTTTGAAATTGATGCGCAGCGACTGCAACACGCGACGTGTACTGCGGCCCCGGAATATGTATGGCTAAATCAGCTGTTTAAATTGGGCAGATTATCACGTACCGAAAGTACTGCAGGTATGCTCAAATTACACGATATTCCCGATATTGTGTGCCTACTGAGTGGGCATGTACCTTTAACATGGGGATTTTTTCCACATATAATCAATATTGGACCAAATTTCATGAAATAAAAAGAAGGCTCATTCTTAAATTTTGATAAAATTTAACATTGTCGATTTTTGTGATTTTTGTTTGCATTGTTTATATAGCCGTAAAATTTGGGCAGGTTTTATGAAACATACAGTAATTCTGTAACTAATATCAAGTATATAACACGTAATTGTATTTGTGTCGTTCAATGTAACAAGCGAGTTAGGATATGTAGTTAGTTAGTAGTAATTATTTTCCTTTACTTTTTATAATACATTCATGCACACTGATACGTGTATGTTACCTGTAGTCATTGGCAATTCCGTATGTACACATACTCCACAAAAGGCGATTTCAACTGGTCGAGTGACACTGAGGAGAGATGTTCTACTAGGTCAATCACTGAATCTGTGACTCTTCGTGGTCAAACGTGTCTTGTTCGGTTGTCGGCCAGCGTAATATATACAGGATCTTACATGAGTTTACTGATTTCATGAGAAATTACGGTGGCACAAACGGGACATGGAAATATGTTTTACTTTCGCGTGCACACGCCATAGCTTTGTGTGCGCACGCGATATTCTTTGCGTGCGCACGTGCGTGCGTGATTGCATGCGCACGCTATAATCATTGCGTGCGCACGCGATAGGCTTTGCTAATATTTCCAGTCACCAGTATATATACACACTAGAATCAATGGCATGTCACCAGTTTGTATACACATACATTTGGCATGTCACGTATGCACACACAACAGTATGGACTGTCACCAGTATGGATACACACCAGTATGACCCACAGGTTGAAGTAACGGACCGAGGTCTATAAATACATTAAATATGCCTAAAAGCATCAATAAATGAAGAAAAAAAAAGCTAAACATTTTGTTTACTCCCTCCATATACTCCATATTACAAGGTTGCTTAGTTTTTAATAGGCCGAACCCGGACGGCCTCGAGACAACGGACTCTCACGAAACGTCAACCGAGTTCTATCAGTGTCGCCTATTGCAGAAGTTGGGACAATGTTAGTATTCCCCAACGATATATTCCCCGATGCGCTATGTCAACGCGTTTTCGAGCTATCGATTGTTTTGTTTTAAAAAAAATTATAATTTTTTAGCTTATTTTTGTCTTCATTTATTGATGCTTTTATGCATATTTAATGTATTTATAGACCTCGGTCCTTACTTCAACCTGTGGTATGACCCCTCACCAGTATGTATATACACCGGTATGGCCTGACACCAATATGTATACACAGACATATGACATGACACCAATATATACACATAAGTATGACACAAACCAGTATGTATAGACACACACGAGTATGGCGTGTTACCAGTATGTATACATACACACGAGTATGGCATGTCACGAGTATGTAAACACACCATTACGGAATGTCACCAGTATGTAGACACAATAGTATGGCCTCTCACCAGTATGTATACACAGCAGTATGACCAGTTACCAGTATGAATACACACCAGTATGGCAAGCCACAAGCAGGTATACAAACCAGTGTGGCCAGTCACCAGTATGTATACACAGCAGTATGACATGTAACTAGCACGAATACACGCCAATATGTCAACAATATCGATACACATGTCGTACTGCTGTGTCTACATACTGGTGAAATGCCATACTGGTTTTATACATACTGATGACATCCCGTACTGGTTTGTATGCATACTGGTGACATGCCATTTTAGTGTGTATACATACTGGTGACTGGCCATACTAGCAATCTAGAAACGAGACTGGCTATACAAATGGTAGATTCGATGTTTGAAGCTGTACTGATAATCTAGTGTGTTCTCATTGAGTCATTCGCATATTTCAAACACTAGTCTAGTGTAAGTTATGTTCATACTTATACATTGCGAAAGCCCATTTTATGCAATAACTACAGATTCGTGGAGTCTGGTATCAGTATGTACATGATGTAGCATACAGTTATTTCATGGTCATTCGGGGAACAGTCAAAACATATTGCCCCTCGGTGATGTGGACGACCCGATGCACTATTGCCCTCGGCCTTCGGTCTCAGCACATCAGGGCAATCGTTTTGACTGTTCCCCGAATGACCATGAAATAACTGTATAGCCGTAAAATTTGGGCAGGTTTCTTGAAACAGACAGTAATTCTGTAACTAATATCAAGTATATAACACTACAACACGTGTTATACACTAGGCCTCAGGGCAATAGTGCCTCGCGTCGTCCACAGAATCTCGGGGCAATAGTTTTAACTGTACCCCGAAGTACCATGAAATCTAAATTACGTTCAATTTTATGACGTAATATTCGACTTATCCACGGGCGCGCGGAACTATTGACCGGGCACGAGGAACTATTGCCCAGGGAATTAGTCAAAACTATGGAATATCAACTTATATATGGGTTGGGTAAATAATGTTCGTTATTGTTTGAAAGAAACACATTCCTTATTTCAACTAAGCTACCGACTACGTCACTCCTGCCAATATTTGTCAAATTCGAAATACTGTAATATTGTGCTTGAATGAAACAAAACGGATTGATTGAATAATTCCGCATGTACTCTGAAAATTGTGTCCACTTTTGACGCCATTTGCGGAAAATATTGTAAATTTTTGTAAACGTATTTCATGAAATTGCGCAATGTCCGAAGGTATAAAATCACATGGCGTGTCTCAATTATAAATGTGCTAGCTGATCATGACCTAAACTAGCTACAATAATTTGCCTCCGATCTGTTATATGCGGCTACAATTTGACACATTCAAAAAATGTGAGCAACCGAAGTGCATACCCAAACCTGTTGTATGTAGTTCAATTTTTAGTACATTGTATATTTTATACATTTAAACAAATAATTTTTGATGTAGAACTAGTAAATTACCGACAATAATAGAACATGGAAATAATTTTCCCATGGAAGCCATTTTTTCTCTTGTTGTTGTTCAACATCCAACATAACAAAATGAGGCTTTCAAATTTACAAGATATCCATGTAAATGTCAGATACCTTGACCCGGTAAAATAACCAATTTCTGCATGCAAAAATCACTCTTCCATGTGTTACATTAAAGAGATGCGGTTAAATTGCTACGCTAGATCTAAACATGTCCAGTATACGCAGCAACACAAGTTTTGTAACAGGCTTTGAAAAGGCTATTGAAAAGGCTATTATTATACATTGAAAAGGCCATTATTATACATTAACCCTCACCGCTACTCACAAAAATTGTCGTCGGCTGTTGCTTTTATATACTGCTTTAATTCTAAATAAAAACATGGTTTTACAGCACTCAGAATCATTTCCAATGGAGATGATTCTAAAGTGATGTCAAAGCATGTTGTAAAGTATTCTAAAGTGCTGTCAAAGCATGTTTTTGATGATAAAAATGGAAAATAGAAAATAATTAGCAGACGACAAAAAATAAGATAGCGTGTAAAGGTTAAACAGTAACTGGAGAATCTCTGTGTAAGCTATGTGCAGACACGCATGGACTATTATATGTGCTATATCACATGGCTACTAAAATAATTCCATTGTATTCAATCTGTATAGATAGAGTCAAGGGGAGACACCAAAAAGTGTGATGAAATACTAATCAGTATTCTGTCTAATATTAATCAATATTGGTGCAATTTCTGGCATATATATTTGGAGTAAACTTATAATAAACAGAATTTCACCTTCAATTACAACCCAGATGTGTTAAAACATACAAAACAAGAGCTGTCAGAAGACAACGAAGCTCGCCTGTTGGCAGCCTTCATTCAAACTTGTCACAGTTGTATAAAAAACATGAATATTATATAACTTGACCTTGGGATAAGGGGTGTGCGGTGGACCTTGACATTGAGGTCAGAGGTGGAAGGTGGATCGTGGATTTGATATAGCATGATATAGCATATTAAGATGAATGCATGTATGAAATATCAATGCACTCCCTGAAATGAGAAGGAAAACAAAATTTAACCCAGCGTTAAGTTTATGAACACACTAAGTTGGTGATTTTCTACAGTATTTATGAATGTGTCAAGTTTGTGACCTTGACCTTGGGGTAAGGGGTGGGCGGTGGGTCATGTAATTGCTATAGCACGATAGAGTATCATCAGATGAATGCGTGTATGAAATATCAAGGCGTTCCATGAAAGGAAACAGATGTTATAAGACATTTACCCCAACGTTAAGTTTATGAATGTGCTTAGTTTGTGACCGTGATCTTGGGGAAAGGGATGGGGGTTGGTCATGGATTTGCTATAGCATGATAGAGTATCATCAGATGAATGCATGTATGAAATATCAAGGTGTTCAAAGTGTAAAGAAACAGAAGTTACACAACATTTACCCCAACGTTAAGTTTATGAACATGCTATGTTTGTGACCTTGACTTTTGGGTAAGGGTTGGGTGGTGGGTTGTGGATTTGCTACAGCATGATAGAGGGTCATCTGAGGAATGTATGAAATAGCAAGGCGTTCCATGAAAGGAAACAGACATTTACCCCAATGTATGAATGTACTAAGTTTGTGATCTTGACCTTGGGGTAAGGGATGGGCGGTGGGTCATGGATTTGATATAGCATGATAGAGTATCATCAGATGAATGCATATTTGAAATATCAAGGCGTTCCATGAAAGAAAACAGATGTTATAATACATTTACCCCAACATTAAGTTTATGAATGTGCTAAGATTGTGACCTTGACCTTGGGGAAAGGGGTGGGCGGTGAGTCATTAATTTGCTATAGCACGATAGAATATCAGCTGATGAATGCATGTATGAAATATGAAGGCGTTCCCTGTAAATAAACAGAAGTTACACAACATTTACCCCAACGTTAAGTTTATGAACATGCTAAGTTGTGACCTTCACCTTGGGGTAACGATTGGGTGGGTGGTAGGTCATGGATTTGCTATAGCACGATAGAGTATCATCAGATGAATGCATGTATGAACTATCAAGGCGTTCCATGAAAGGAACAAATGTTATAAGACATTTACCCCAACGTTAAGATTATAAATGTGCTAAGTTTGTGACCTTGACAAAGTTGCTGAGATTTTGTCACACAGAACTATGGTTCCCAGTGCTCGTCAACAAGCAAGCGGGAGCTGAAAATAGTTCAAGTTCCGCGATTGCAGAATACTACAAGCCTTTACCCAGATATTCCCAACGACAGACAGCTGACCGATACACAAGTAGAAAGGTAATACATTTAAGTTATTACTGCCATTAATTATGTGTTCAAAACTTCTGCTATGCGGAATTTAATTCAGCATACACATAACATGTTCTTATTTCCGACAAGAGGTAGAAGCCGGCAAATTGTTTCATAATTTGGCTAATGGAATCGTTACAACGCTTTAAATTAATGCACGGACCGTAGCGATGGATGATAAATAAAAGAGCAGTCAGTTGTGTTACGTTTCTGCAGTTCATTAATTATTAGCCGATCTATTTATAGATCGGCTAATATATTGGTCATTCCCATCGAATTCTGAAAAAGTTTGTAGCAACCCTTTTTCTCCGCTATTCGGTAATCTACGAACGCGAATTTTGCTGTATCACTTCCAAATTGCATCAACCGATAAAGTTTGCATTATTTTTGGCAATTATCTCCGTTTAAAAAACTTTAAATATAGCCCAAATAACACAATTTTGAATACGTAATGAGCTGAACGCCGGAAGAGATTGAACCCGGAAGTTGTTGTTGTTGAAGTCCATAGTTGGCTCTAATGGTCTTATACGTCAACATACGCAGATTATTGTGCTAATTTAAAGCTTTTATTTATTAAACAGAACAAGTTTCAGCCACGATAATCGCGTAAAAATGTGTTTATTATTTCGGCTAATTTATAATCGAACCTCTGCTCAAAAATCTCCTCCGACTAGCAACCCCCAGCATCTCGTTTATCCCATTGGATCGCGTATGTGCGTCATTTGACGCTAGTTAATATTCACAAAATTTTCCACCAATCAAAACGAAGAAGGAATATGTATTTAAATGTAAATTATGTGGTTGTGTACGGTTGTGTGTAATAACATACAATACTGTTACTTGATAGTTTACCATCTAGACATTTTATTTTTTAAGTTGAATAATAAAAATACATTATTATATTTGTTTTTTGGATATTTTGGGTTTTCCTCCTTCATACAGCTGAAATACATATAGCTATGATCCAGCTATTTCAATTGCGTAAATTACGTGGATACACTGATTACCTGGGGCACTTTTTGTACGGCGCTGGCTCGACGACCTAACATATCGTATCAGGGCACTAGCTTGACGACCTTACATGCCGTAACGGCGGCACTGGCTCGATGACCTCTCATTTTTTTCCCTTTTTCCCTTGGTGGTGGTTGGGAGCAGCGAAGGGTAATTTAACGATCGGTTTTCATCCTTTGCGGAATGCCGACTTGCATGGTTTGGCCCTCATTTACATGCCCCCTGTACTTGAGAGCTAAATCCTGTTATGCTCCATTAAGAAGTAATAAGCTTATGGCAAATCATATTACTTTGGGGCCGAGCTACTAAAGTGACCGTGTGGCATGGAAATATTGAGTTCTGATTTTGGGAATTTTCCTCATCGTGGACCCGTTTAATGCGGGATAGTACAACCCGTTGGCCCGACCTTAAATGACCTTAGCTGTTGATAGGCCGTTAAACACCAATACTCACTCGCTCATTCATCATCCCCCCCCCCATTCCCCCCCCCCCCTCCCCCCGAGACTCAGTAACTACTAAAATGCGGACATATATTGAACCCTGATTTGATCGGCTAATAACATCATGCTCTGCATGACTTTTCATTGATTGATTTATTTATGTTTAACGGCCTACCAACAGCTACACCTATGGCCGGGAGGGTGGACAAATGGGGCTCATGGGAGTTGTGACCAGTGTAGCTCCTGATCAAATTGCACGTTCTTGTGGCCTGATAAGGATATATGTTGATTGTAGTCTGTAGAAGCATATCAGGTCTTTCATTGACAGACTGGCAAGCAGTGCAGATCCTGATCAGACTGCGGATGCACAGGCTGATCTGGATCTACGCTCGTAAAATCCGTAAGCCCTATTTCTCAAGTCCCAGTCACAAATTAAGGTTTAATCTGCAATACTGGGTTTCACGCCTGGTTCCATTACTTTCCATCACTAAGACAATATTGGGCAATCTGATTGCAATAGGGGTGCCTGACACTGGATCGGGATATTTTGTTCTCAGTATGGAAAGGCTGATGGTGTAAATTGACGAATATTTGCAGAATTAGCAATTTAGTTTTCTTACCAGGTGAGCTGATTATCTTGAATTAATACACATGCGTGGGTTCTACAGATAATCAAACATGGTTCGATAAGCTCACTTGTTTGATTGGCGTAAGGACCCACTCACATATGCATTATTTCAAGATAATTAGCTCGCTTGGCTAAATAATGCTATTTAATACAAAAATACTATTTCTCTATGGGAATTTAACATGGAAATGATTTTACAAACTATAAAGAAAACGAAACTTAAATTTTGATAAAAGATGTTTCACTGTTATCCTCTTGACTGTTTAAAGGTACATGTACATGCCCACTCAGTAGGCACAAAATGTTTTTTATAGGAATTAAATAAGTGTATACAATAATTGTGCCACTATTCCACCAGTTCTAAAAATTATGAGTGCCCGCTATACAGATATAATCATTTAGTAATATATATGTTACTGATAGTGACTCGCGGTGATATCAGGCGTTTTTCATATTCAAATGAGGCATGATATTTTTTAATTATTTATTCTAGTTAAATGCGCCACCTGAAAATATAATACTTTTGACAGATAATAAAGTATGATCATTGCACATCAAAAAATAAATACAGAGAATAAATAGTAATGTCCGTTAACATTTTAAGGAAACGCGGTTATCGCCCCTGATATCAGTGTGGAAATTGACATCTGATATAAAATGTATAATAATGGCTATGCCAATCAATACGTGGGGTAATGGTGAAATAATGTTTATTTTGCCAGACAATGTCTCGGATTATGTCTGATATAAAGAACAGTTTGTGCCTACTGGGTGGGCATGTACATGTACCTTTAATCTCCTGGTAAACATCTTCACTTATATGAAACTATGATGTATCTATGAGGATTTAACATGCAGAAATTATTTTCATAATACAATTATTATTTGACTAAATTTCGTGAAATAAAAATAAGTCTCATTCTTACATTTTGATAAGTTGTAATAATAGTGGAAAATTGTGTTTCGTATGGTGGCATATATTTGCCATCAAGATGTCGACATAATTTCTCGCAACATGTTGACTTAAATATCATGACATGTCAACATAACCTGATAAGTTGCCACAACAAGTCAACATAATGCGAGTTATCACAATTTATGGAAACGTTATTTGGGCACCCGAATGTTGAGTTGATGACGGATAAGTCGCTGTAGTATGTCGACATGTCTCATTAGAACACAACAAGTAGAAAAAGAATTATTATGTCATGTCTATATAACAACGCAGCTTCGATAGTTAAATCCTTGCGACATATTTACATAATGTACATCCCGACATACAGGCATGCATCTGCGCGACATAAATCTTTCCGACATGTTCATATAAAGGACATGTAGACATAAATGTACGCAACTGTGCGAGAAGAAGGATCGCGCTTTGATGATATTAACACGGTATTCCTACATACTTCTTGACAGTTTTGCCACATAAGTCATCTCGACAAAACTACATTAATGAGTCCTTACCATATAAGTCATCTCGACAAAACTACATTAATGAGTCATTACCACATAAGTCATCTCGATAAAACTACATGATGCGTCCTTACCTACATGTTGCATTGCAAAGAAACACGATTATAGATGTCCACGAGGGTCAGTCGGTCTCGTAATTGTTGAAGGATGGTCGAACAAGGTTTTGCCAAACTGGTGAGTCTACATTTTACATTTCTTTAACAAATAATTTTCGTGTACCTATTTCGGGTACATACTTTCCTTGGCATACTCCCGGAATACCCACCAACTTGACGTATTCCGACAGCGGTTTGATCAGTGTCATTTAGACGCATGACAATTTTGTCATTGCATTAGACTGGTGGGTGATTCTATTTTTTTTTCATACAAACCATTTGGAAACTGCTTATTTCAATTGCTTGTGTTAATTAACATACAATTACACATAAGAAGCATTATTCAAGCTGTTATACTCACAGAGATGTACCTTTTTCAGCCCTTTTAGCGACCATCCTGGATTTTTTTCGACAATGTTTGACGATATATCATAAGTAATGTTTCACCAATATGTCGGGGACATCGAAAGCAATCAGAATAGTGACCAAATGTGTTGTCATGTGATTATTAGAACAAGATATATTGAAAATCTAATATATTGCTAGTTTGGATGGCGGCCATCTTGGATTTATGTAAATTAGGCAACTTTGGCATCAATATTTTTTCGAAGACTTTTGATAAATCTAGAGACACTTATAAGATGACTATTGAAAAAAAACATATTCAAGCAATTTGTTTGAGGTCTATCGGTATAACATATTGACCGGCATAATGTGGCCTCATAATAATTTGCTGTTTGTTTGTTGTGAGTTAAAATAAAAATGTTTCCGTAATTTCATTTCAGTTGGGCGTATACCTTCTACTGGTGGTGTTTATTCCAGTAACAGCGATGATTCCACAGGGATCCAGAGATGAGCTGATTCGATACTGCTTCAACCAAGGACATACGTGGAAGGAAATATGCGGATTTTTACTCTTTGTACATAACATAGCTGTAAGTTTATCTCAGATGAAACGAATCGTGAAACTTTTACATTTGAGGAGATATAACGTTTCATCTCCATTGCCGGATGTTATTTGTGCATTATGGACCGTGTTTCAAAGTGGGTATTCTAATGCAGGTTACAAAACTATATGGAGAGTTCTCAATTCGACAACCGATATTCGTGCTAGTCAAGAGACTGTCAGGCGTATTATTGGAATTTTGGACCCGGAAGGTGTTGACCTAAGGTTACATCATAGATTACGACACAAGACATACATAAACCAGGGTCCGAACTACTTAATTCACATTGACGGCTATCACAAACTTAAGCCGTTCGGGATAGCTATTCACGCTGACATTGACGGCTTCTCAAGACGCGTGCTTTGGTTAGAAGCTGCTTTTTCAAATAACGACCCGCAAATCGTTGCTCGTTATTATCTTAATTTCATTAGACGGCTAGGGAGTTGTCCAAGGTTGGTGCGGGGGGATGCAGGTACAGAACATGTTTTGATAAGAGACTTACAAGTTGCATTTATATATCACTGCACTGATGGTATGTCTGCAATGAATATAGCTACATATCTGGACCGTCCACTTCAAATCAACGGATAGAGCGATTTTGGGTGAACTTAAAGTACAATTTTACAGTATTCTGGAGAAACCATTTCAAGGATTTATCAGAACTAGGATGTATACATGTCGACGATCCTGTTCATCTGTAATGTCTTAGATACTGTTTCCTCCCGATAATACAGCGCGATCTGGACGCGTTATTTCATGTTTGGAATCTGCATAGAATTCGAAGACAGAGAAACTGTGAGACTCCAAGTGGAATCCCCAATGTATTGTATGATCAACCAGTCATATTTGGTGCTCGAGATTATTAATTTCAACTTCCATGTGATTTGGAAGCTGTTTACCACATACGAGACCTCTATACACTCCCAAAGCCTCCTTTCGGTTGTCAAGAAAACTTCGTACATATAGTAGAGGAACTGTGTGGAATTCCAAGGGAAAATCTCCGACAAGCAAATACGGTTGAAAGTGCTACTGATTTGTTCATAGCTTTATTAGATAGAATGTAATGGATCGCATTTGACATTTAAATAAATGTTCAAGATAAATTCAAATGTACTGATATCTAGATGGGGAAAATTAGCAAGTTACAATTAACATGACCAAGCGACCTTTGTCTTTTTATTTGAACCCTGCCTGATGAATTATCTTCCCTTTTCACATGGAAATTCCGCAATTTCCTTGTAATTCGTAAAAGTCAGAATAGATACACACACTTCATACTTATTATATTACT
This sequence comes from Conchocele bisecta, assembly GCA_029237695.1. Classification (NCBI taxonomy): domain Eukaryota; kingdom Metazoa; phylum Mollusca; class Bivalvia; order Lucinida; family Thyasiridae; genus Conchocele; species Conchocele bisecta. Next base: position 34,618,787 of record CM055276.1, on the reverse strand, counting down.
TTCTTATATACGCTGTGTAGATGTACAATGTGAATTTCCTTTTTTAATTCCAACCCATATTCACAGACTATCTCCCCCTTGTTCGCTTAGAAATTCAAATTTTCTCCTGGAACTCAAAACAATGTTTAACCTTAATTCATACAGACTTGAAACATGGTCGAGCATACATTCCTTATCGTATGCAGATGCAGAAATTGACCATGATTTTTTTAATTGTATCCCCCGGACGAAAGTCGGAGGATATTATGGATTTGATGTCGTCACGCCGCCACCGCGCCGCCGCCGCCGCCGCCGCCGCCGAGACACTTGCCTTGTCCGGAGCATATCCCCAATAATATATTTGAATGAAACTTCACACATGCATATATATCGGCGTGGCGGAGTGTCGCGCCCAATGAAGACGACTCTCGAGTCGTTACTTTTTTAGTTATTGCCCTTTGTTCGTTTTGTTATGGAAATATCTTGTCCGGAGCATGTTAGGCTGCCACTATAGACAATTGTTGTCCGGAGTATATATAATACCTCCAATACCGTATGCAATATTTTAATCAAACTTCACACATGCATAGATATCGATGTACCGGAATGTCGCTGATAAGGAGGACAACCCTCATTACACCAATTTTGGAGTAATTGCCCTTTGCTCGTTTTGTGAAATATCTTGTTCGGAGTATGTCTCGAATACTGTATGGAATATTTTAACGAAACTTCACAAATGCATATATATCGGCCTGACGGAGTGTCACGCACAAGAAGGGCAACCCTCGCATCGCTAATTTTGGAGTTATCGCCCTTTGATGTTTGTTGATGAGCTGCCACTATAGACATTTCTTCTTCGGAGTATATCTCAAATACCGTATGAAATATGTTAATGAAACTTCACACATGCATAGATATCAATGTACAGGAATGTCGCTGACAACGAGGCCAACCCACTTCACCTTACTTCACAACCTTCACTTCACCCTGCCTGACCCTTACTCTACACTTGGTCACACTTTACACCTGACCCTATCCTACACATGACCCTGGCTGGTAGTGGCTGCAGGGGGATACAATGTTGTCGTGGGCGGTTGTCGATCTAGTTCGACCTCACAATTGTGGATTATCTCCCCCATTTTACCGACACTTTTTAAAAGTGGGTATATTGCTACGGTTTTAACTAAATGATGAAATGATTGCTGAATCACTTAAGGACACACTTTATAACATGTTAATTGAAAAATAATAAATAGTGTTGCACCTTCCTGACTAAAATGTCAGTGAATTATCAGGAGAAGTAGACAATGTACAGACATGAGGGTGCAACAAGTAGGTAAATGTACGGTTATGTGTCTGTACGATCAATAAACAGCTCGCTCGCAAGAACCGTACATTAACCTACGCTTGTATCATGGCTGCGGTGTTTTTTTCTTTTGAAGTTGGGTATGCATGCGATACCCGTAGCGGATGTGGAGTCAACTGTATTCACAAGTGTACGGTATCTGAAATCTGGAAGTTATTGGATGCCCAATACAATAACTACCGGAAACTTCAAAATGGCGGCTCCCGAGCTAAGTCTTCAAACTTGATTTTAATTTGCTCATATCGGGCCGTATTACAATTGTCTAAAGGTGCCGCATATCAACATGAACGCAATATGCTTCCAATTTTAAATGCAGCACTTTAACAATCCCGCATGACAAACTATTACTCAGAAATTCAAAACAAAATATCGAGTTTCATCGCTCTCTTCCAGGGGCGGCGGAAGTGAGGGGGCGGGGGCCCTGACCCCCTCCCCAATAATTGTATGGGGGGGGGGGCCTGGCCCCTCAATAATTCTGTAATAACTTGCTGAGAATGCAGGAAATGGCGTTTCACGCATTCTCAGATTTCAAAAATTTCCGGGGGAGTATGACCCCCTAGCAACATCAGGCCCTTTGGTTCCTCAAGACTGGGCCCTGAGAATGCAGGAAATTGCGTTTCACGCCTATTAGATTTCAAAAATGTACGGGTAGCATGCACCCGGAACCCGCTAGCAAGATCGGGCCCTTTGGACCCTCAAGACTGGCCCCTGAGAATGCAGGAAATGGCGTTTCACGCCTCTTGGATTTCAAAACAATTCGGGGGAGCATGTCCCTGGACCCCCTAGCAACAGATGGCCCTTTGGGCCCTCAAGATTACATCCCTCCCTCCCCCAATCAGTTCACGGTTCCGCCGCCTATGTCTTCGAGACGAAACATTCCCAGGTGCGAGTTAAAATCGGGACATAAAATCTGAGTTTGGAAGCAAAATTCACAAATACACGACATTGTACAAACCATAACTTGCATTATAAGTAAACCACATATCGAATCTCAAGTCTATATCTATCATAGTTGCGAATAGTACAGGGCACGAACATTCCACTCGTCCACTCGTCCTAACGAGTGTAAATGCCTGCAGGATGAGTGGAAATTTTAATTTTTGTAATGTAGATTTCTTAATTTTGCCATTCCGGTCAAAGTAAGGACGAGAAAATATTTAAAGAATTTTTGCGCCCTGTAGTAACTTGCAATTTACTCATGTACCGCCCATCTACGGATGGTAGGGTAGTAGGTTGCACGAGTTGCTGTTCGCACCAAAATACATTATGTATATTATTGTTAAAAAGTTTTACCTCTGACAAGAAAACATGACGGACGGACATACATGTACGGACGGGAGACGTATGTACGCACTTGTGACAAACAGAATATACCCAAAGTGAGTACAAATTAGTTGCGGGAAGTTAATCTGAATAATACTCTGCGAACGGACGATACAGGAGTATTCTAGAGTTACTTCTTGGTACTAGGTACAAATATGTGTCACGGTACGTAACTCACTATGGGGAGAAGATGTGTATTCGTGCCCGGGTAACTCACTCGGTTAGAGCGATGGTAGGTAAACCAGATGTCCCTGGTTCGAACCCCGGAAGGTTAGTATTATGAAATTAACATATTGCAATAGTTTTGTCATATAGTTACAGATGTAGATTGCATGTTCTGTAAATTTAAGGTAGAATAAAAATATGTCAGTGGCATCCAAAAACTGGATGTAAAATGTGTGTTGGGGTCAAGTAACTGGAAATGCAATATTTAATTTTCTAGTCCGACTATCTACAATAATAAAATTCATAAGTTACTAGTTTGTTTTACTTTTACAATACTGACATTTCATTCAGTTGAAAACTAGATCTACAGTCTACAGAAAATGTGTCACAATTAACAGCTAAAGTGTGAATCAGATATGATTCGCTACCCTGCAGGGAAAACCGATGGAAGGCACCGTAACTCTGGGTACGGACAATACGGGAATATAATGTAGTGAGTTACTTCCCGCAAATAATGTTGGGTACACAAGCAGTGTATAACAGGGGGGGGGGGGGGGGGGGGAGGCCTGGCGCTCTCAATAATTCTGTAATAAAGCACATATTCTCATCCTCAAACCGCCGGACCCCCTTGGCCCTGAGAATGAAGGAAATGGCGTTTTACGCCTCTTAGATTTCAAAAAATTCCGGGGGACCCCCCTAGCTACATCGGGACCTTTGGGACCTCATGATTAGGCGCCCTCCCTCCCCCCACAATTTTCCGGTTCCGCCGGTATGTATAATGATTGGAACTAAAGATATAGAGAATAGTAGGTTAGTGCCGTGAATGGGAAAAAATATCTGGCAAGGCTCAGGAAACGGGATGGGCGAGGCTCTGCCGAGCACATCCCGTTTCCGTGCCGCGCCAGATATTTTTTCCCATTCACGGCACTAACCTACTATTCTATTTATCCCGTCAACACCTACAATTGGCTGTAAAATGCAAAAATTGTATTGACTGGATATCAAAAATGTTTCACGGCACCGTGTTTCACGGCACATACGCACTGTGTTGACGGGATAAATTTGAAAGTCCTGACGGTATGGGAGTTTTTCAGTCACAAGCCGTGGCCCTAAAACTACGGTATCTGGATTTATAATTGGCTCAGAAACAGATTGAAATTTTGTTTTCTCCGAAGAGCCTCGTTAGGAGCTTGGTTAATATTTAACCAGGCTTCTGTATGTCGGTTAAATCTAACCAGAAAAATCATGGTTACAATTTAACCGGTGTTTTTATACAATCGTTAACCATTAATTTAACCAAATATTTGACCTAACCACGGATTTAACCAGTGGTTAAAATTTAACGAATAAAAAGTCCATATCTGTATAATATTTAACGGTGGGAATTGGCTCGAAACCGTCCATGCCGTCACATATTTTCTGGATAGAACCAGACACTGTATACGTGGATAGTGTAGATGGAAAATACATTTTAGTATTTTTGTCGCCCACGTCGGGATTCGAACCACGGCCGCCGGGGTGGCAGTCTAGCTTGCTCCCGACTGAGCTATTGATCCATCTCTCTTGTAAACATTCACTAACTGTAACATAGAAGATGAATTTGCCATTTGCTGGAATTACAGATTTGCAAAGTATGGTAACCAGGGATCGGGACACTCCAATGTGATGCTCTAAGGGCATACAGACGACATCAAAAATCTACTAAAGTACTCACGGTACCGACTGGTGTTTCACACAATGACTTGGGTCATAATCCAAAGAAAAAATGTTAAAAAACAATACCCATGAGTCAGGATCGAACTCATGACCACCGTGTTTCTGATATCACACGCGTTTTTAGCTAGCGCTCTACCTACCGAGACACGGCGTCACTACCATCCATTGTATTTTCCGCATACATCGGTTCCGCCGATGACTCTTGTTACATCATATGGTTGAGGCGGAGACAACCTTCATGTTCTGGGATCCGTGGTATGGAGCCAACATAGCAGAGTTCAAAAATCCATGACACAAGATGCCATCAGAAAGGTCAGTTCTTGGTAAATGCTGGCTTGTGTGTATGACTATTTTGATCGAGTAGGAACATGTTTCAACCACAGTACTTGATTTTACAGCAGTCATTACGGAGATTGATAAGTTTGCCATACTCAAAAAGGCTTGAAATTATAGAATAAAATTAAAACTTTTAAAGTTTATAAAGATGTATTGCCATACCTAATTTATAATGATTAATATACACTTAACAAAAGTTATAATTGGTCACCCTATCAGTTTGCGATTTGTGAGCAGACTTGAATTCTGACTATGTTCAGGTAAGATTCTAATTTTATACAAATCATATTCCAATAAGTTGTCGAAAAATGTCGATTCAAAATATCTCACAGCAATGTCGTATTAAGCACTTAAAGATGGTCACCCTCGCTCTCAAAAGTCGCAAAAATAAGAAATTTGAGACGGAAAAATCTGTTGTTTGCGTTTACGCGTATCATTATTCAAACGAAGTCAGCAGCAAATTCTTGTGTAATGAATGAAATTGAGTAATTCACACATTCCGCGCGAACAAGAGTCGATATCACGCGCACTGAGGGTGTTGAATAACACGTCCGTCACGTACCGTACTTGGTTATCCGCACGGTCAGTTTTTTTCCGAATTTTGTAAAATTTGACAAAAATTCAGTTTTTAGTGCTGATTTTGTCTTTAATAGATGGATAATCATATTTTTAGTATACCGCGTGTATTGGTATTTCACGTCTCTTCAACTGAATAACTAATGGGGATGCATGCCATTAACAGTGGGATATCCCCATTTAGAGACGTAATGCGTCAGAAGTTGGAACACCATTTGGCGAATTATGAATCTTTTTTAACAAAAGAGCGCATTAGAAACATCAAATCTAGACGGTGGGTCGTATTTCTGTGATTGTTGTTGTGTCAACGCCGAAACATCACCTAATGTATAATATGACGTCATTATTATGTCATAAAATGCAACTTTTTATTAACATTTTATGTTTTTCTTGTTACCGAAATGTCCAAGATTGACAGATTTTAATAAAATATCACCAGACATGTGCCAAAAAAACTGTTTTTGAGCTTCCTGTCACAGCTGAGTGATTTTGCTTAAAATAAACACATTTTTTCCACTCCAATGTTATTACTAGCATATTTTAGATATCTGTTAAAATTACACCATTATATGCTAAATATTAACAAAGTTATTGCATTTTGTAGGGTGACCAATTATAAAATGTGTGAAGTGTATACAACAGTTATGAACAGCCACTGAAAATTCTGAACCATTGTAGTTTAGACAAATAAACGTTTGCAATAACGTTTTCAAAAGGGTGTCAAAAAAATGAATCTCTTCCGGTTTTCATCATGCACTTCATAAATTATGCATGTACATGTACTGTCATAAAGCATAACAGGCCTAATGAAAACAACTGAAAATCTTCAGACATAATCACAGGCATAATCAAAACAAGTGAAATGTTCAGACATAATCATAGGCATACTCAAAACTAACCTCTTCAGACATAGTCACAGGTATAGTCAAAACAAGTGAAATGTTCAGACATAAAACCAAGTGAAATGTTCAGACATAATCATAGGCATAATCAAAACTGATCTCTTCAGACATATCACAGGTATAATCAAAACAAGTGAAATGTTCAGACATAATCATAGGCATAATCAAAACTGAATTAGTTTTGCAGAGATCCAACAGCCAGTATCATTGATCTATATAATGGACAGACTTTTGTTGTCGATTCAAGTTCCACAGCACAAACCGTGCAACATCGATGACCACACGGTATGAAAAAGGATTCCTTTGGACGGTCGAAACACACAAAGCACTCGGCACCACCTGGCGCCACCGGTTTGAAGGAAACCTGAAATAAGGGAATAAAAAGAACTGTGTGCATCACAAAATATACCCGTTTATGGGAAATAACTTTCGTGTTACTTCTCCCATTTGGCTGTTTATTGAACTTTGCATATACATTGTGCCCATAAACACTGTGACAAAGTTTCCTAAGTTTCTATATGAGAGCATTAGAATAAAATATAAATTAAATGTAGTTTGCATTAAATTCCACGCCAATTTCACTGGTCCAGGAAAAGAGATATAAAATCATGAAAACTGTAGAACAAAATAAAATACTCCACATACCTCGTGCGTGTCTCCCGTTTGCGTACTCTCAGGTGTCAATGGCGTCTTCTATGAAAATTATATAAACGAGAAATTATATAAACGAGAACTCATGTAGTTTTGTCGAAATGACTTGTGAGGCAAAACTGTCAAGAAGTATGTAGGAATACCGTGGTAATATCACCAAAGCGCGATCCTTCTTCTCGCACAGTTGCGTACATTTATGTCTACATGTCCTTATATGAACATGTCGGAAAGATTTATGTCGCGCAGATGTATGCCTGTATGTCGGGATGTACATTATGTAAACATGTCGCAAGGATTTAACTATCGAAGCTGCGTTGTTATATAGACATGACATATTAATTATTTTCTACTTGTTGTGTTGTAATGAGACATGTCGACATACTACACCGCGACTTATACGTCATCAACTCAACATTCGGGTGCCCAATTAGCGTTTCCATAAGTATATGCCACCATAGTTTTGCAATGTTTATATATATATAACCTTATAAGGTGGCAAGTTTACATAAAACTGACAGCAGTGTTAGTGTGCATGTATATCATGTATTAAGACCATAGAAATTTAGTTAGAAAACTCCGGCCTTAGGAGATTTATCTGCTCATCCAAATTGTGTGTGGGTTGATTTCCATTTTTCGTACTGACTGTGTAGTGTCAGATTGCTTTCGAAATATTTTGAAAATAGATACATTTACAAATAAAATGACAAATTGGCAATTTATTTCAGTGATGGGTATGGTCCCTACTAAAAATCTGCAAATTAGTTTTCTCTAGCATGAACTAAAGTTGATAAATACATGTATCCTGCATATTATACAACCTTTTTGTATTGTTCCTGTCTTCTGCAGATTTTCAACACACCGACGCATTGACCGCCTATACTGGGGCACCTGGTTTGCGAGCATTTACCAGTTGTGGAGAGACAAATAGACAATAAAAGTTACAGAAACTACTGAGAAGGTATGATTTTGTTACTATGCTGGAAAATAAAATATCTGTTGTGTGAATTTAGGCCAGAAAACATAATTCCGCCGTGTCCGAAAAATATCTGTGTGTCAGAACTTTTTATGGGAATTTAGTGTTACCCTTGTCCGTTCCGTCCTTCCATCCGTCCGTCACCTACCTTGTAGCTCGTAAAACTTTTAAACCATACTAGCTTCATGTACAAACTTTAAACTTAGTATGTACATGTAGCTTCCTTATGATGAGTCGATGTTTGATTCGACCCCCAGGTCATGGATTATCTCCCACTTTTTTTACTTAGAATTTCACAATTTTGCATTGTAACTCGTAAAACTTTTAAACCGTACTAGCTACAGACGTGAAACTTGGTATGTAGCTTCCTTATGATGAGTAGATGTGCAAAAGTTTACTTCTATTTTTTATTCGACCCCCGGCTCATGCATTATCTCCCCCTTTCTGACTTAGAATTTGGCAAGTTTGCATTGTAACTTGTAAAACTTTTAAATCGTAATAGCTACAGACCGGAAACTTGGTATGCAGTTTCCTTATGATGAATAGATGTGCAAAGCTTATTTCAATTTTTGATTCGACCCCCGGGTCATGGATTATCTCCCACTTTTTTTACTTAGAATTTCCCAATTTTGCATTGTAACTCGTAAAACTTTTAAACATACTAGCTACAGACCTCAAACTTTGTATATATCTTCCTTATGATGAGTAGATGTGCAAAGCTTATTTCAATTTTTGCTTCGACCCCCAGGTAATGGATTATCTCCCACTTTTTAGCTCACCTGAGCGAAGCTCATGTGAGCTATTGTTACCGCAATGTGTCCGTCGTCGTCCGTCGTCCGTCGTCCGTCGTCGTCCGTGAACATTTTCAAACGTCTTCTCCTCGGTAACCATTGGGCCTATAGTTACCAAACTTCATGATCATGGTCCTTAGGTAGGGGGATTACAAAATTGTTAAAATGACGTCATTGCGTAATCCAAGATGGCCGCCGTCTAGAAATAGCACAAATTCTTCAAAAATCTTCTTCTCAAGAACCGCCAACCGGATTTCGACAAAACTTGGTAGGAATGATCGATGTACAATGCTCTTTCAAAGTTGTTAAAATGGTGACCCTGGGGTCGAAACTTGGCGTGGCCCGTGGGGTCAAATTTGGGTCAAATTTTATTTTTGACAAAATATGGTCAAGTCATATATCGAATTGAAGGTATCACAGAGGCGATCACTCTGGTGCATTTTTTGTCGAAATCTGATGGTTATATCATCCAAGATGACCGCCGAAAGGTCAAAAGGTCGTTCTTTTATTAGAGATTTCAAAATTCTTCTTCACATGAATCGCTTGGCCCATGGTAGCCAAACTTGAAAGTTATGGTCCATGGGTGAAGCCTTTTCAGATTTGTTAAAATGGAGGTCATCGCTAATCCAAGATGGCCGCCGTCTAAAAATAGCATAAATTCTTAAAAAATCGTCTTCTCATGAACCGCCAGCCGGATTTCGACGAAACTTGGTAGGAATGATCGATGTACAAGGTTTTTTCAAAGTTGTTAAAATGGTGACCCTGGGGTCAAAACTTGGCGTGGCCCGTGGGGTCAAATTTGGGTCAAATGTTATTTTTGACCGAATATGGTCAAGTCATATATCGAATTGAAGGTATCACAGAGGCGATCACTCTGGTGCATTTTTTGTCGAAATCTGATGGTTATATCATCCAAGATGACAGCCGAAAGGTCAAAAGGTCGTTCTTTTATTAGAGATTTCAAAATTCTTCTTCACATGAATCGCTTGGCCCATGGTAGCCAAACTTGAAAGTTAGGGTCCATGGGTGAAGCCTTTTCAGATTTGTTAAAATGGAGGTCATCGCTAATCCAAGATGGCCGCCGTCTAAAAATAGCATAAATTCTTAAAAAATCTTCTTCTCATGAACCGTCAGCCGGATTTCGACGAAACTTGGTAGTAATGATCAATGTACAATGCTCTTTCAAAGTTGCTAAAATGGTGACCCCGGGGTCAAAAATGGGCGTGGCCCGAGGGGTCAAATTGGGGTCAAATTTTATTTTTGACCGAATATGGTCAAGTCATATATCTAAATGAAGGTATCAAAGAGGCGATCACTCTGGTGCATTTTTTGTCGAAATTTGATGGTTATCTCATCCAAGATGGCCGCCGAGAGGTCAAAAGGACGTTCTTTTATTAGAGATTTCAAAATTCTTCTTCACATGAACCGCTTGGCCCATGGTAGCCAAACTTAAAAGTTATGGTTCATGTGTGAAGCCTTTTCAGATTTGTTAAAATGGAGGTCATCGCTAATCCAAGATGGCCGCCGTCTAAAAATAGCATAAATTCTTAAAAAATCTTCTCATGAACCGTCAGCAGGATTTCGACGAAACTTGGTAGGAATGATCAATGTACAATGCTCTTTCAAAGTTGTTAAAATGGTGACCCCGGGGTCAAAAATGTGCGTGGCCCGTGGGGTCAAATTGGGGTTAAATTTTATTTGTGACCGAATATGGCAATGTTATATATCAAATCGAAGGTATCAATGAGGCGATCACTCTGGTGAATTTTTTGTCGAAATCTGATGGTTATGTCATCCAAGATGGCCGCCGAAGGTCAAAAGGTCGTTCTTTTATTAGAGATTTAAAAATTCTTCTTCACATGAACCGCTTGGCCCATGGTAGCCAAACTTAAAAGTTATGGTCCATGGGTGAAGCCTTTTCAGATTTGTTAAAATGGAGGTCATCGCTAATCCAAGATGGCCGCCGTCTAAAAATAGCATAAATTCTTAAAAAATCTTCTCATGAACCGCCAGCCGGATTTCGACGAAACTTGGTAGGAATGATCAATGTACAATGCTCTTTCAAAGTTGTTAAAATGGTGACCCCGGGGTCAAAAATGTGCGTGGCCCGTGGGGTCAAATTGGGGTCAAATTTTATTTGTGACCGAATATGGTCATGTTATATATCAAATCGAAGGTATCAATGAGGCGATCACTCTGATTAATTTTTTGTCGAAATCCGATGGTTATGTCATCCAAGATGGCCGCCGAAATGTCAAAAGGTCGTTCTTTTATTAGAGATTTCAAAATTCTTCTTCACATGAACCGCTTGGCCCATGGTAGCCAAACTTTACAGTTATGGTCCATGGGCCAAGCCTTTTCAGATTTGTTAAAATGGAGGTCATCGCTAATCCAAGATAGCCGCCGTCTAAAAATAGCACAAATTCTTAAAAAATCTTCTCAATGCTGTTATACATGTAACTCTTATAGGATTATTTTAATATTCCATTACATCATACTTGTGCACAAATTCAACACTCCATGCGTGGTTGGTTGGGAGCACGCGACGGGTAATTCAACGATCGATATTCATCCTTACCGGAATTCTGACTGCAGACCTGGTTTGGCCCTCACATACGTCTTTGGCACCAGATCAGATTATTCTAATTTCAGGACTGAATGTGTTTTTTCTCAATGTAAATATTCTGTTCTGATTTTGGGATTTTCCCCCCAATGCAGCAGTTAAAACAGGATTGAACCCGTTTGCCCGGCCTTACATGACCTTACCTGTTGATAGGATATTAACTGCTAATAAACAAACAAACGTAAACACTCCATGCTGGCCTGAATCTGACCTTGACCTTTTGACACAACTCTGCTTAAACACTTTTCTATTTTGGTTAAGAAGTTTGCCAGGCTTATCCAATCTGACATCGGGGGCATTCGTGCCGACACCGCATTTTCTTGTTTTGTTTGTGCTCATATGATAAATAACCATTATATGTATTTATTGTTTACCCTAGTTTCTCGACCTATGAAAGAATGGCATTTCGTCTCAATTAATCGCATATTACGACATTTTCGCCAAAATGTATTAAATTAATCATTAAATGTTCAGCGCTATATTTAGAACTCATTTTATGCCTTGTTGTCATCAGTTCACCATACACAAAGCATATTACTGCCCACACACACACTTTGTGTTGCACCGCCAATCACATACTACATGTAGTATATAGTGATTCGAAATCATGTTTAGGGGCTTCGCTTCGCAGTGGGCTGGGTAAACAATAAGTAAGTTATAGTTCACATACATGTATTTAATTTTGAATAAACTACTTTCTTGCTTGCTAGCGCTGGCTCGAAATTAATTTAATTAAAAATTCAATATGTGAACTATAACTATTACATTATATGCCCATGTGGAATCATAAAGAGAGGCATGTCCATGGTCTGTTCACATTTTCCCCAACTATGTCGCATATCATACGGTTTTTTTTCTCACAAAACTAAAGGGCTCCAGCCCATTCACAATGCCTAGAAACACAGTTCTGAAACATTTTGGAAACACTTGTGACTGCAGTCTGATGGTATTTCTCTTCTATAGCAAATACTCTGTTATTATTACAGGAGAGCTCGATGAAGGCAACTCTGGTTATTCGAAGATTAGCACCAATTCGTTCCAGCCAAAGAACTTTCCCACCTGTACCACAACCAACAACTGAAGCAAGACATCGTCATAGCAGAAATAGACAATGAACTAAATAAGACTGGGATCCACCAAACCTATTGCCAGTCATTTACATGGCCCATGTTAAATTGCTAAAGTTGAAGTTATTGAGCCTAGCACCATAGATGAATTCCTTACTGTGTATTGAAGAAACTGATCATACACAGTATACACAGTGCCTATGAAGTTGTTTGACTGCATAGATATTCTGGTTACAAGACAGTGATTTTGCCATCCATGATTTAGCAATGCCACAACCATTCTGAACAGCAAAAATTAAGTGACAACAGTGAATGAAGTATAGTTTCATCATAACTTCTATATTCCTGGAAGAATTACTTAAAGATTTCAACACAGCATACTTGCGGACAAATGCCACACATCCATGCTGCCCTTAATGTGACCTTGACCTGTTGACCTCCACACAACTTTGAACTTTTTCACACATTAAAGGTACATGCCCACGCAGTAGGCACAAACTGTTCTTTATAGGAATTAAATAAGTGTATAATTGTGTCACTATTCCACCAGTTCTAAAAATTGCCCGCTATACAGATATAATCAATTACATGTAGTAATATTTATTTTACTGATAGTGACGCGCGGTGGTATCACGCTATTTTCATATGCAAATGAGGCATGATATTTTTTAATTATTTATATTAATTAAATGTGTCTCCTGAAAAAAATTATATTTTCGACAGTTTATCAAGTGTGATCATTGCACATCAAAAAATAATTACAGAGAATAAATAGTAATATCTGTTAACATTTTAAGGAAACACAGTTATCGTTTCTGATATCAGTGTGTAAATTTACAGCTAATATAAAATGTATAATAATGCCAATCAATATGTGGAATAATTGTGAATGAATGTTTATTTTGCCAGAAAATGTGTTGGATGATGTCTGTGATGTAAGTAACATGTTGTGCCTACTGAGTGGGCATGTTTAACAAGTTTGCAGGAGTTTCTCAATTATGTCATAACTTCTTTATCCCTTGATGGATCACTATAATATTTCAATACATCAAACTTGTGGACAAATGCCACGCATCCATGCTGTCCTTAATATGACCCTGACCTTCACAACTTTGAACGTTTTCACAAATTATTTATTTTACCGGAGTTTACACAAGACCTGTGCACAAATGTCACACATCTATGCTGCCCTGAATATGACCTTCACATGTTTACCTTCACACCTGTGTTTATGAATACTTTTGTTAAATTAACTTTGTCACAGTTTCTGCCAATCTGCCACCGGGGGCATTCGTGTGCCGACAGGCCACATTTTCTTGTTTTTAAGTGTTTTAAAAAACGACAATTAATGATCTTACCTCAAATATATATAAATAAAAGATTAATCTGACATTATTTTTTCAGGGGCAGGTGGGGATGATATTCAGTAATTTAATTTCATGCGGGCCTTAGCCGGACGTAACATTTCAAAATAATGTTATACCAATTACCAATGGAATGAAACGGTGAAAATGTCCAGATCAAAATTTGATTGATTTTTGTCTGATGAATTTAAAAGTCCAGGTGCATATATATTCCTTATACATGCTGTTCCTGTCATGACATATTATTGTGACTGATTAAAAGATGCACCAAGTGTAACCCCATTGTTAGTGCTGAATTTAGAATGCTCCCAAATTCTCTATGTATATGACATTTTGAAGTCACTGCAGCTATTCAGTATGTAGTTCGTCTCGATGCACTGCAAATAAATTTCATTCAGTATAGCGAAAAAGGTCACTGCATATCAATTGAGTGCCGTTAACAGTTCAAAGTGAATATGGTTGGAGAAATGGAGCTTTGGACATTTGTGTTCAGTGTCGGCACATACCAGCATGCACATTTGTCTGATCAAGTATACATGTGCTATTCGCCATTTAGTCAGCAAAACACCCACCACGCTCCAAATAAACAGTATAAATCCTCAACAAGCTGTAGGAGTGTGCTAGCAGATCATGAGGTACTGGCCACAAATACCATAAGCCCCCATTTCTCCAGTGAAAAATAGAAACATTTTACAGGCTTGTTGACATCATTTTCATGAATATTTGTAATCCAAAAATGTCTTTAGTATGTTGCTCATGTGACTGATGTAAACATGGTGGTGGTGCATGTTGCCACATAAGTTTACATTTTAGCAGGGTTAAAACAGAAGAGTGGATTTAAGTGAATCTACGTTTTGATCTAGGTGGATTCAGTGCATTAAGGTTTCAGTTTATGGAAAAGTACTTTCCACAACAAACATATATTTTAATAAGCTTAGAATTGCAAATGTAGTTGGTTAAGTGATGCATGTACGTGTACAGTCAAATGATATTACATCATTTGGATGGAATTTCAAATAATTGTGTAATTTGTCCACAGTATGAATGAATACATGAAATAAACTGATGTATGTCATTTTCATTGTTATTAGTCAATTATTATTTCAATCATGATCTATAAAACTGGCTGAGCAAGTCAAAATAAACTCAGAATAAACACGAGGTAGCATATTGATTGGTTGACTGAATTTAATTTTAGGTGTGTCCAACAGTAAGATTATATAACATGTAGACGGCGTTTTGATTCGTCATGCATTAAGGCTTATGTGCTCAGAAAAGTTTATAATCTTTAATTCAGGCCCAGTATGTCAAACACACCGTTAATGTTCAAGCCTGCTTGCAGAGGGCTTGTAGTAGTGGTTACATTGACGCCAGTGTGTCTGTGTTAAAGTTATATCCCATCGCGTAGCGAAAATGGGATATAGAGATGCAAAAGTCGTCTGTCTGTCCATCCATCACATTTTCCATTCTGCTATGACTTTGTTACCGTATGACTGATTGGCTTGAAACTTCATGTGCATGTCTATTATCCATATGTTCATTCCCCGCCCCACCCATGCCCAAGGTCATGGTCAAATTGCTAGAAATATGCGTCCAGTAGATGCGTACACGTTTCTCCATTCTCTATAACTTCTTTACTGTGCATGTTTACTATCATCATCCATAGTTTGGTTCCCCACCCCACCCATGTTTTCCCCATGTTTTCCCCATGCCCAAGGGCAAATCATTTATTTAATTTTGGTCCAGTAGATTCTCCTATAACAGCTTTACTGTGTAACAAATTGGCTTGAAACTTCATGTGCATGTTTATTAACAGCCATATTTACATTCCCTACTCCACACATGCTCTCCCAATGCCCAAGGTCGAGGTCAAATACCTTTGAAGTGTCAGTCCAGTAGGTGTGTGCACGTTCCTCCGTTCTCCTATAATTTCTTTACTTTATGAACGATTTGCTTCAAACTTTATGTGCATATTACCCTTCATTCATATTTTCATTCCCCACCCAGACGTGCTGCCCTTGTCCAAGTTCAAGGTCAAATAACCTCTGCTGTGAGATTGACCTTCAAACCAGGGAGCTGGATCTGTGTTGTGTGTGGTTAGAGTTCAGATGAGCTCTTTTGTACTCCTTTGTATACGCCCGTTTGAAAAACAGGACATATTATGTTGTGGCGCCATCTGTCCGTCCATAAACTTTAGTCTTGTACATCGAACTAGTCCTACAGTTTTCCACTGTTCGAATTTCAGGGATTAATATATATTTATTTTGATGTAAATATTCCGTACTGATTTTGGGATCCATTTCCCCCCCAATGCAGCTGGTGAAATGCTGGATTGAACCTGTTGGCCCGGCATTAAATGACCTCAACTGTTGATAGGCCATTAAATACCAATAAACCAAATCAAGTCAACCTACTAAATTTAACATGAGCCAAAAGAGGTGAGGATGAGGAGAAAAATGTATACGACATTTACACCAAACCATGGCGATATAACTTGGAAATTATTTATCGAAGGAAACAAATTAATTTTGTAACTCGTTTACAAAATCTATTTTAGCCCCCATTTTGAAATTCACAAAATTTAACGCAACCTTTTCAAATAAAAATGAAGAGAATAACATGCATGCTATTTTGAAACAAATGTAATTCAGTTTTAATACTATGATGAAATCTCTGTAAATGAGACGTCCGTTAGGTTGCCGTGGTGTCTCAGACAATTTACAATCTAAGATAAGTTACAGTGAAACCCAAGATTAAAACACAGTTATGTTTTATTTGTGGAGAAATGGGGCTTATGGGATATATGGCCAGTCTTGCTCTGGGTCTTCCAGGTCAGTCTTGAGGAATGATAAGAACATACTTTGTTAGAAACAGGACTGATTTTTCACCGACTGAATGGTAACCAGAGCAGACTCTGGTCTGATCAGACTGCGCAAATGTATGGGATATATGGCCAGTCTCGCCCTGGGTCTTACAGCTCAGTCTTGCGGGATGATAAGAACATACACTATTAGAAGCACGACTGATGTTTCCCTGACCAGTACCATAACCATGATGAGGCAGACGAGGCGGGCATTTTGCCAATTATTTGCTTTATGCCAAGAATTAAACAAATCCCTGGGGTGGTGGCGGGGAGAATGCTCCCTGACCACCATGTCGGGACTTGGTTCGCCTCGTCTGGTATTTACCTCTGGTTACGGCCTTGCTGACTGAATGGTGACCAGTGCAGACCCTGAACAGACTGCGCGAATGCGCAGGCTGATCTGGATCTACACGTGTCGCAGATACCATAAGCCACATTTCTCCAGTCACAGTCACAAATTAACAGTTTACATTTGTTTCTAAAACATTACTGGTAGTCCCTCCAAACTGATACTGAAACTAAATCGTAACGGACTGAATGCATATATCTGCTATAAATTGTAGTCGGTCACTGTACATGATGTGTTGGTTCCGTGCTTACTTGCGTCCTGTAATTGGTATGACTAGAGCTGGGGTAGAGTTACAGGTTCCCGGTTTATTTCTTAGTTTTCTGTACCTGGCACCCTGTGAGTTGGAACCAGTAAACTTAAAACCTGATGAACTAGAATAGTTTACGGAACGCATACAAACAGGTAAATCGGTCACACGGAGGCATTCTGGTATTATAAAAAAAAGTCCGCAGACGATAACTTGCTACTTGTTTACATACAAACCGATCATAAACAAACACAGATTAGGTGAGACAGGTAAATATACCCGTGGCAATATTCCTTTTCAATATTGATTTTTCAGATTTGTCATGAAGTGTTATTATGTAGTCGAGGGGTTACAGTGAAGATATCAATGCCGTAGGTAGTGAGTTCGAATCTTAGTTTTTCATACATGTATACACATATATTTTTATTTGTTTATATTTTATTATATATTTCTTTTTTATGTGTGTTGCTCTTACAAATTACATTAACTAAGCATGATATAGATTACATGTAGAACGTTAGTCTCACTTAGAAAACTAATAACTAAATGCACATATGTGTGTACATGAAGAATCTTGGAGTATGTTCTCGCATATCATGTCATATTGAGGTCAAACAGCAATAGTGATAGCCCTCGCCGTTTCACTTATTCCCTTCTCCAGCAACCAGTCATAAAAAAAACAGAATGATATCGACAAAAGTAATGCGTTTTGTGAGGTTCGAACTCTCGAGCAGATAAAATGAACAAACGTTCTGCTAACGTATGGATATTCTCCCGCTTCGATACCACTGAGCCAGACTACATGTCTATTTTGCGCACCAAGATACACTATTATATTGACATGCATGCACGTGCACTTTATCATGTAGTTAGTATACACGAAAACGAGGCTATGGTATGATAATACACCTGGTCTACCTATATTTGGACTCATCGATTGACCTCCAGCAACTTATTATCGTCTGTCATTTATACCATAGACGCAATGTAAATACAAACAATGGAAACCTAGCATTCAAGTCCGAGTCATTATTTGCGACGAAATGGTGCGAGGTTTCAGAGTGCCAGTCCTGGTACAGCTTAGCAACAAGGAGTAAATTCTCAGGACAACGGCATTGATTGTTATTAATATGAAATAGGCACTACCTATGACGGGCGACGTTAGTATATGAAACTAAATTTACCAATTGATAGCTTTACCATGATGTTAGTATGCTATAAACGGTACCGTAGTATATTGTAGTATTGCAGAACTACTTCCCGCAACTACCACGGTGTTACAACTTCTCTATTATAATTAAATTGTCGCACTTCTCTTATTTGAACCAGTGATACAATTTAGATATTTCCGTTTCATATATAGTACATTAATAGCCTAGGCATAGTGGAGCGGGTTGTCGAGCGGTCTGAGGCGTCGGTCTGCTGATCTTACGATCGTGGTTTCGAGCCTCGCGTGCGTTGTGTCCTTGAGCAAGACACTTTATCCACACTGCTTCAGCCCACCCAGATGTAAATGGGTACCAGCTAAATACCGGGAACATCGATTGTATTTGATTGTATGTACATGTACTTATGAATAAAATATGATCCACTAGTGATAAGCCTCGGTATTGAGGGTATACTGGCAAAAGCAAAGCATTATAGAAACTGTATTAGTACATTTACGATCATTTTAAGAAAAAATAACAAGGCTAAGAATCTTCAGTGATATTATTCCCAATTTTCGCAATTTCAGTCGTCATTGCATGAGCACGACTGTCACTTCGAGAGTTATACACATTTTGCCCATTTTTGGTATGAATTGTGTTAAGTTTTACATTTACTTTTTTTGATTAACCCAGTGCTGTGTCAGATGTGTTTGTATCCTGGACTACAACAACAGGTGCACTAGACGCACACTTGCAATACATACTTTGTTCTAGTAGTCGTGTTCCCCAATTATCCCGGATCGCTTGACTATGTCTTGTATTTTTAAACTCACATCAGCGAAGTTAAGTGCAGCGTGGCGGCTATATAAATTCTCCAGGTGTGTCCTTCCAGTGATGCTATTATTTTCTCGATCCCTGGTGGTCTTTGAGCACATCATTTTGACTATTTTTCGTATTAGTTTTGTCCCTTTTACATACAGCTTCACTTCAGCTGTTGGTAAGAGGTACTTGTGTCATGAACTGTGAATACAGCACAGGCCGTGACACAACCGAACAGGCGCAATAAAACAGCAGTTACAATGCATACTTGTTTCTGTTAGTCATGTCCACAGAGTATCATGGATCGCTTGACTTTGTCTTGTAAACAAAATCACAACATGTGCGCTTTCTATCCAATAATATTGAGAGAGATATAGTGTGCTTCTATCTAACGATGTTGAAAGATAGAGAGAGAAATATTATGGTTTCTATCTAATGATGTTGAGAGAAGGTGGGTGCGGGGGAGATATATTGTGGTTTCCAGGTAATGATAGAGAAAGAGACACACAGAGAGACATAGACAGACAGAGAGCGAGATAGAGAGAGACATACATACATACATACAGACAGACAGACAGACAGACAGACATACAGACATACTATTTTATCTGTCTTTTATATTATCTGTATCTTTATAGCTGAGACCCGGACATTATAAAATATGGTCACAATAACATCCCATTCTGTCCTCGCATTTTGTGACTAACGAGCGGTTTAATACTTCGCAGTGCTGTTAAAAAACTTGCACAGACCAATACCGTAACCAAAATGGCATGAATAGCCATTTTCAAAATAGGGGAATGTTTTGAAAATGGGGAGTTTTGAAATTCTTACACTAGTAGCCGATTTCATCAAAATTGCAAAGTATACTTATCTAGCAAAGTATACTTTAAGGGAGTAATCATTTATTTTCCCCAAAATGCATTATTTCATATAGAACTAACCACTGCACATATTTGATGCAGAATTATTATACTCAATTTATTACATTATCACAGCCAAAATGGCTGTGATAATGTAATAAATTCAGTATAATAAAAATTAATAAATTTATCCTTAAATTGAAAATGTCTCCCTCAAAGTATACGTTGCTAGATAAGTATACTTTGCAACGTTGGTGAAATCGGCTACTGTTCTCAGCTATAAAGAAACAGCTAATATAAAAGACAGATGAAATAGTGAGTCATTCGTATAGCTGAGCTTAATATCCAAGGTGTATGATCACGTGGTACTAACAACAACAACAAGTACTGAAATTTCCAGAATCCATCTGATTCAAAGTACGTATTCTTTTATAGTGTCCCCATTACGTAACGGATTTTTATGAAATATGGCGCATCAAACGCGTCTTGTTAAGCTGAATTTGATGGTCTCTGTATATTCGCTCGTCTCCGACACGGAAATCGATTCTTCGCAAAAACGACATAAGGCTGTGCCAAACTCCCTGGACCACCAAATGCAGCTCATGAAGACGCGTTTGCTGCGCTATATTTCATCAAAATCCGTTTCATATTAAGGAAAATATAAAATAATACTTTCAAAATGTCAACACTTTCAGCCACTGTTGTTGTTGTTGTTGTTATAACCACATGATCATGCACCTTAATTGTTATCTAAGCTCTATCAGTGTAAGAGTCGACAACGTTACAGTGGAACCTCTCTAAACCGGATAACAAGACACGTAGGTGATCATAAGTTTTATGGGTTTCTTGGTCATTTTTCTCGTGTGATAATGCCTGTTCTGGATCGCATAGCACACACATATGGCTCGGAATAATCAAATGCCTGATGTGGTGCTCCCGGTTTAGCGAGGTTTCGCTGTATTTCGTATGTGTTATCTATTATTAGTAGATATGTTAAGTGAATTTTGACTTCAAGTCATGATGCAAAGGTCCCCTTTGGTATGGAAGTACCTTAGGGAAATATAACTTTTTTTATCTAAAGGCACATGCTGTATCTCATTTTCAAGATGGCCACCGGCGGCCATATTGTAAAAAATATAATATGTAACTTTAGCTAAATTACATTTTAAGTTAAGATTCAAATGTATCTGTTGTATGTAAGTTTCTAACAGTCATGGCGGAATTATTATCAAATATTCAGAGGCGGCAGAAGCGGGCGGGGTGGGGTGGGGGGGCGGGGGCCTAGCCCCTCCCCCCCCCCCCCCAATAATTTGTTGTTGGC
This sequence comes from Conchocele bisecta, assembly GCA_029237695.1. Classification (NCBI taxonomy): domain Eukaryota; kingdom Metazoa; phylum Mollusca; class Bivalvia; order Lucinida; family Thyasiridae; genus Conchocele; species Conchocele bisecta. The sequence continues at coordinate 34,597,345 of CM055276.1, read as the reverse complement.
CTAGCCTAGCCCCCCCCCCCCCCCCCCCAAATAATTCTGTAAATGTTAGATTTTTTATTCTAATATATTTGTGTAATCATGAGTACTGGGAACTTTGCTGAGAACTTTGCTGAGAATGCAGGAAATGGCGTTTCACACCACTTGGATTTCAAAAATTTCCTTTGGGGGGGGGCCGGGGGGGGGGGAGGGGCATGCCCCCGGAACCCCCTAGCGCTACCCCCCCCCCACCCCCACCCAATAATGTTCGGCTTCCGCCGCCTATGATATTATCAAATTTAGAAGTCGTATCTCAAATCCAATATGGCTGCCGACGACCATATTGGAAAATGTAGCGAAAGTAAATACGTTTAACTAAATTTAAATTAAACATTGATTACTTTTTTATGTTGTATGCAAGTTTATAATAGTAATGGAAGAATGACTATCAAAATATGGAACTTGTATCTCATATTCAAGATGGCCGCCATCGGCTATATTGGAAAACATGGCCGACGATATATATAGGCCGTCAGCCAGAAATGGAAACCCTCCCCCCCCCCTCCCCCCCTGTGGAATTTTTCCTGAAACTACATTCAAATACGAGTGCTATTACATATGTCTGCGCTCTGTAACCCGCTGGGTGAATGTTTGGCACCATTTTGATGTATACCACCCTCGGACTTTTCGCAATTGTGAAAAATCACACTTTTCATTGAGAATCGACTGTTCTTTTTATCATTAGAGACAACTGATATGACAGTTTTGTATGTTTTCGGATGTGTTTATAACTATACAATGGAATAACTTTCAATGAAAAAATATCTGCTAATTCAGATGAAGAATTGTGCACGTTTTATTACCCCACCCACTGATTTTTAAATGGCAAAACACCTACCGTAATAACTTCATAAAAGTATGGTACTTCTGTATTTTCTTTGTGTCAATTGTACCTAGTAGTGTTCATTAGACACGTTAATTGTATATATGCCGATTATCTGATGTCTGCAGTCTATGATACAATGTTAAAAACAAAGTATTTTTCACCATTCCCCACCCACACATTTTGCAATGGGAATTTTACATGTCATGAATTTCATTTATGCTATGCACTGTCACATACCTATAAATTGATTAAATGCATATGCAACTCCTTAGGCACTACAAATAGCTATCCGTGCACACTTCAGATACAGTGTGTCCGAATGTTCGTCTGCCTGTGCGTCCGCTTCGCATTTACTTAGTGAAGGTAACAACTACGATATATGTCTCATTATGCAAATCTCTCTCGGTGTGTATTAATTGTATCCATGGTAATTGTACTTACTAGTGTTTGCCATATATGCTCGATGCCCATATTCTGATGACATAATGTCTACAGCAGATGATACAATGTTAAAACAAAGTAGTTTTAACTATATATTCCCCACCCACTGAATTTACAATGACCATTTTACATGTAATAATTGTTCATACTTTATACGCTGCCAGATACTTATGAAAGGTTCATACGAACGTGCAGCTACTAACACCTGTATATGCGGCTGTGACTTGAGAAATGGGACCAGTGTAGATCCTATCCGCACAGTCTGATCAGGATCTGCACTGTCCGCCATCCCATCAGTGAAACACCCGTCATGTTTCTAACAAGCATACTATATCGTTATCAGGGTACAGGAGTGTGCTATTTGATCAGGAGCCACACTGGTCGCAAATCTCATAAGCCCCATTTCTCCAGTCACAGCCACATATTTGTTATCCACACACAAGTCAGATACAGGATGAATCTATACGTCCATTTCATATTTATCCCGTCAACACAGTGCGTATGTGCCATGAAACACTGTGTCGTAAAACATTTTTATATATCCTGTCAATACGACCTAATCACTGCGTATGAATATGTGCGGTGGCTGGGGTTATTTTTATTCCATTTTGAAGCTAGTTGTAGATGTTGACGGGATAAATAGAATAGTAGGTTAGTGCCGTGAATGGGAAAACATATCTGGCCGGAACGGAAACGGGATGTGCTCGGCAGAGCCTCGCCCATCCCGTTTCCTAAGCCTTGCCAGGTTTTTTTCCCATTCACGGCACTAACCTACTATTCTCTATTAATGCAACCATGCCAATTAACATCACTATGTTGTGCATGCCAATATGAACGTCTCTGGTACATGTAAATACTACTATCAGCTGTTGACAGGCTTTTAAATACCATTGAGGAAAATAAATAAATAAATGAAAAGTCATGCAGAGCATGATGTTATTAGCCGATCAAATCAGGGTTCAATATATGTCCACATTTTAGTAGTTACCGAATCTCAGGGAAAAGTGAGAGAAGTGTTGATTTCCTCCCCAAACAAATTCTCCCAGTTATATTTAGCTATCATTAATATCTGATCATAGCAATACTTATGGTAGTCAAATGTAAATGAACTAGCCACAAGTTTATAAAACATTCTAATGTGTTAATCATTTCTCTATATGCTGGGATATTTGAGCGAAATAAGTAGATTCCGTTATATATATTATTGGGCCAAGTGATGTTGGTGTGGTGAGGGGAAATGTCACCATATCAGCAAATGGTGGTTTCAGTGTTAAATGGATATTGTATATCCCCCACTGTAGCGCCGTTAAACTTAAAAACGCTAAAGATAAGAAAATAATGTTGATGTTTTTTGTCTGTGATGTAACCTCATCAAAAGTTCATAAGTTTGTATAATACCCCGACTCTGTAATGAATGGACTATTAAACAAACAACAACTATAATAATGTATTTATATTATTCAACTTAAAAAATAAAATTTCTAGATGGTAAACTATGAATTATCAGTATTGTATGTTATTACACATAAACGTACATGTACAACTAAAACTTACCTAGGTGGACAGACCACATAACTTACATGTAAAGGCATATAAAGGCATAGTCATATAAAAGCATATAAAGGCATATTCCACTAAAAATTTATTTTCTAAAATAAATTGTTTCCTAATTGTGCAACAATTCCACCAATTTAAAAAATGATAGTCGGTAAAAATTTATTTATATAATATTATGTCATTAATTGGGGGTGTCTTAAGACACTTACAATGATCTAGGATAATAATTTGTCCAACTTATGAATACATACCGTCCTCAGTTTTTTAGGTAAGCAATCACACACTCTGAGTGACGTATTTGCGACAGAATGCCATATTCGAGTGTTCCAGATAAGCAGCGGCTTATGATCTGCTTGTTCATTCTAAGGAAAACAAAAACAAAATTTGACCATTTACTGGCCATCTTGAATGACATAATGACTCCCTTTTGAGAAAAATGATATGACAGCGATCGGCTGATCGATACCTTCGATTTGATATATTACATGACCACATTTGAACAAAATCAAAAATTTACATTTTGGTGGCCATCTTGAATGACATAATGACTTCATTTTGAGACTAGATGGCCGCGGCCTGCATGTCGCGCCTTGGGGCTAGGCATGGACACTAAAAAAAGAGATAGTAGACGGAAAAACTTTAACCAAAAAACTTTAACCGGACACACGTACGTACGGACGTACGCCAAAGTGCCGACTATATCGCGCTTTCCGCAAGCGGGCGCGACACAAACTTTAACCAAAAATTTCAAAGTATTTATACCTTGACATTGGGCACAGGGGCCGCACGGGATTGGGGTGGGGGGGGGGAGGGAGTGTAGAATGAAAATATAGATGATGATAAACAGCCATGTGAAGGTTGAAGGTAATGGGAAAAGCAGGTGCATAGATATAGTACATGAAAAAACTTTAACCAAAAACTGAAAAGTAATTAGACCTTGACATTGGGCACAAGGGTCGCACGGGAGGGGGTAGAATGAAAATATGGATGATCTTGGATTCGTCGTTCGAAGGATTTAACCTTTCCACGGCGGCCATCTTGGATTCAGGTCGACTTTCTTTTAACAACTTTGAAAAGGCTTCACCTAAGGACCATGCCGGTAAAGGTTGGTGTCCATTGACCAAGCGGTTCGGTAGAAGATGATTGAAAATGTTACCGGACGACGGACGGACAAAAAGCGGTAATGAAAATAGCCCACATGAGCTTTGCTGAGCTCAGGTGAGCTGAAAACATCAAAGTATATACAAACAAAAAAATAATATGGCAATTTTTTTAGGGGCGGGTGGGGATGAGAATCTATAAATTTATTTGTTATTGCCTAACCTCAGTTGACCTTATTCAACCTGTTGTGACTTGTAACTTAAGTTATTTAGAGCCGGGTAGACTGGGTAGAACCAGTACTCTGCACTGTATGGGGTGGGGGTGGGGTGGGATCGCAGCATCGGTGCAGAATTTACAATAAAATATTCCGCAGTGAAATTACGACATCCTGATCTGGCGTTTCAATATGCCCATTGTTCTGCAAACTCCGAGAAACCCTACTTTATAATAGTAATTTATCAATGATTATGTGACATTTACACCAGGATCGAGCGAGCGGTTATTATTTTATACCACTAAAATATGTCAAACTTGAGCAATAGTTCACCAATACTCGCGCATAGCTATTGTTGTAATGTTCATATTTTTAATGCATCAGTCAATGTGAATCCCCCCCCCCCCCCAGGGTACCCCGGGGCTTTAACCTTTCATGATTCCCCGGGGCCGGGGTTTTCACGGCAGCAAAAATAAAAGCCCCACTATTCCCTGGCTGTGTGTGTGTGGGGCGGTGGGGGGGGATTTACATTTACTGATGCATAAGTAAAAGATTGAGCGATTTGTAAAGCTTCACCATAAATAAGCAACAAAGGAACGAAAATTACAATAATTTTAATTATAATCTACATACTGGAGCTACATATCATTATCAGTCCACTTCAGCATGTTTTTTAGTAAATTGTGAAGCTGCTTTCTCTCGTATTAAACTCAGTAAAATGCTGCATATGCAGTGACGTCACGTGACATCACATCGTCACGTGAAATGATCTTGCAACGACAATGTACAAAATGGAGACACAAATCTGGAATATTTTGATATGCAACAGCGGACGGACGTATGCCAAAATGCCGACTATATCGCGCTTTCCGCAAGCGGGCGCGACAATGCTGATAGACCTGTGGCGAAAAGTAAATATTAAGCGAGCATTGTCAATGCGTGAGCATTGTCAGTGTTACATCCACTCTACTTAATGACGGCCATTTTCTTTTGCCTTCTTTAGTTTCTAGTTTAATCAAAACTTTCCCCAAAACATCTGGCATCTAAGAAGGGCCGTAATGGCTCCACTTTTCTCTCGGTACAGTATAAATATACTGCAGGGACAATCCCCACTCGTATATTGTTAATTAACAGTTTGTAGCGTATATTCTGGGCGGTATTTATACTCAAATGTACTTTGAAAAACATATTACCTGTATCTGGTTGTCTATCTTCTCGCAAATGAAGCTGGCGCGCATATCAAGATCACATGATCGACAACTGTTCGATTGATTGGTCAGCTGGGTGAGCCAACATTGGTCCGGTCCAATCAAATCACGAATACAAAATATCACGCTTTGTAACGAATAGAAGGCAAGCTGCCTAACTTTAGTTTACCGAACTCTTGTTAAAACGTTTATTTATAGCCAAATTACAGAACTATTGTAGCTAAAACGTTTATTTATAGCCAAATTGTGTTATTTCGCTATATTTAAAGTTTTAAACAGAGATAATGGCCAAAAATGAAAAATTATCCGGTTGATGTTGTTTGGAAGTGATACAACAAATGTCGCGTTTGTAGATTACCGAATATAGGAGAAAAGGGTGGTTACAAACTTTTTCACAAATCGAGGATAATCAATATATAGCCGATCTATAAATATATCGGCTAATAATAAATATATTTATTACTGCCATTAGTATAGGTCGTATGTACTAATTGCAAATTGGATATTGAAAATACCTTTTCTACAATGCTGAATGGATGATTTGTAGCATATACTATTTATCGTGCATTCCAATAATATTCCCTCAACCCATTTCGAGTCATAAGCAGAGCAGGATTCAAGTGTGTAGTTGGCACATGTACTTATAAAATCATGTATATAGTAAACACGTTTATCTTGTATAACTACTGAAATACACTATGTGTTCCAATGTGTATGACCGTCATCCATTACCAGTGTAACTGGATACCATCGCATGCATTATTGCCATTGCCTAATAGGTTAGACCACACGGCTATTGGTACTTTACGGAACGGGACGGAACGGAACGGAACACGGTTTGGGGTACCAAGTGGGGCAATTGTCGAAATTGAAAAAATTAATGCAGTTAATTAACGATGTGACTAATTAAAATGTGCATCATAATTGAAGTAAGTATCATGCTTTGGGAACCTAATAATGCAATATCAATACGTTGAACGTGTTGCTAATAACACCATTAGTTAACAAGATGCTTGTTCCGTTCCGTTCCGTAAAGTACTAATCACCTAGGGTAATTGGTACTTTACGGAACGGAACGGAACGAGATTTTGTATGTACCAAAAGAGACACATATGCCACTTCTGAATCGTGTCAGAGGCAGTCCTTTGGAATATGTAGTATAATACTTCCCCGCGACTGTATTTTTGCAAGAAAGTCACCCCACCCCCCATCTACCTATCCGGAACAGTACTTGTCCTAATTTGGTGAAATGGTATTTACCCTGTGACCTAGAATTTGCCGAAATTTGCCAGTCGAGATTCCCAGGGTGTTTGTTTACCCAAAACACGTCCCGATTCCCGGACGCGCACCAAAAACATTTTTTTTCCAAATATTGGGGCGGCGATCGCTGTCCCTTACAGCCGCCCCTGCCGCCCCACTTCCGAAGCCTCTGAAATTTAATTTATAAAATTAAAAATAAAATACCAAAACAGACACAAACCTTTGGAATATGTAGTCTAATACTACCACCGCCACGCCGTATGTTGTCAAGAAACTACCCCCCCCCCCACCCCGCTGGACTGAAAAACGTTAACAGTGCCTTATACACAATCCAATGATGCAAGAGTGTAGTTGTATTAATTATTCCACACTATGCGCTCTGGCACAGTATTTGTGCTAATTTGGTGTAAAAAATAGCTCGTTCCGTTCCGTTCCGTAAAGTACTAATCCACTAGGGTAATTGGTACTTTACGGAACGGAACTGAACGAGATTTTTTATTTACCAAAACAGACACAAATGCCACTTCTGAATCGTGTCAGAGGCAGTCCTTTGGAATATGTAGTATAATACTTCCCCGCGACTGTATTTTTTCAAGAAAGTCACCCCCCATCTACCTATCCGGAACAGTACTTGTCCTACTTTGGTGAATTGGTATTTCCCTGTGACCTAGAATTTGCCGAAATTTGCCAGTCGAGATTCCCAGGGTGTTTGTTTATTTACCAAAACGTCCGATTCCCGGACGCGCACCAAAAACATTTTTTTCAGTTTTTTTTCCATAAATATTGGGGCGCCGGCGGCGGTCGCTGCCCCTGCCGCCCCACTTCCGAGCGCCTCTGCATTTAATTTATAAAATTAAAAATAAAATACCAAAACAGACACAAACCTTTGGAATATGTAGTCTAATACTACCAACGCCACTCCGTATGTTGTCACGAAACTACCCCCCCCCCACCCCCACCCCGCTGGACTGAAAAACGTTAACAGTGTCTTATACACAATCCAATGATGCAATAGTGTAGTTGTATTAATTATTCCACACCATGCGCTCTGGCACAGTATTTGTGCTAACTTGGTGTAAAAAATAGCTCGTTCCGTTCCGTTCCATAAAGTACTAATCCACTAGGGTAATTGGTACTTTACGGAACGGAACGGAACGAGATTTTTTATTTACCAAAACAGACACATATGCCACTTGTGAATCGTGTCAGAGGCAGTCCTTTGGAATATGTAGTATAATACTTCCCCGCGACTGTATTTTTTCAAGAAAGTCACCCCACCCCCATCTACCTATCCGGAACAGTACTTGTCCTACTTTGGTGAATTGGTATTTCTCCTGTGACCTAGAATTTGCCGAAATTTGCCAGTCGAGATTCCCAGGGTGTTTGTTTACCCAAAACACGTCCCGATTCCCGGACGCGCAAGAAAAACTTTTTTTTCATTTTTTTCCCAAATATTGGGGCGGCGGTCGCTGCCCCTGCCGCCCCACTTCCGACGCCTCTGCATTTAATTTATAAAATTAAAAATAAAATACCAAGAGTTGAATGTAGGCATATATATAACCGTGTGATCTAATGATTTCTAAAGAAATTTATAATAAAAAAAAAAAAATGGTTTTAAAATTAAACAAATTGTTTTAAAATTATCACTAATAGATCTATATCCGATATTCATTCATCTGTAGATGCAATCCACCAATGTTCGTATTCTTCAAGATTGTTAGAAGCATGGTGGATGGTTAACTGACTGAATGGCGAACAGTGTAGTCCCTGATCAGACTGCGCGGATGCGGACGCGCAGGCTGATCTGGGACTACACTGGTCGCATAACCCATAAGCCCCATTTCTCCAGTCACGGCCACACATTATGATCAACGTAAACCGCAGCCTACATACCGAGTCAAAACTGAATTACCGCCCCTTATAAAATAAGTGAGTCTGAGAGCTATTCAATGTTCACCAAATTAATACTAACATAGATCTACATGTAAACTGAAAACACAGTATTATCCTTAAATTGAAACACGTAGATTGTATTCATAATTTAAACACACAAAAAAAACGGTGTGTAGACTACAGTAGTGTCTTAACAGAAAGTTCTACGATCACTATTACTTGATTATATTGTTATTAATGAAACCAAGCGATACAGTATGGTTGGAGTGGGTGGAGCGCAGTGGCCTGGTGGTTAGAGCGTCAGACTGCTGATCTAAAGGTCGTGGGTTCGAGCTTCACCGTAGGGGCTGCGTTGTGTCCTTCAGCAAGACACTTTATCCACACTGCTCCAGTTCACCCAGCTGTGAATGGGTACCGATAATTCGTAGTTGCTCTGTAAATACGAATTACCGGCTTCTCTCAAAAAAATCTCTACCTCCGTTCTGTCTCCCATTCTTGGGAGACGGCATGCAAGGTCCTCGAGCCAGTGCCGCCGTTAAATATAAGCAACAAAAAAAAATGGTTGGAGTGGTTGGCTATGTCGTTCCGTTCCGTTCCGTTCCGTTCCGTTCCGTTACCAGGGCGACCAAACCTTTTTTTTCTGACATCATTTTTGTCGCGCCGGCACTTTGGCGTACGTACGTACGTGTGTCCGGTTAAAGTTTTTCGTTATACTATATCTCTGCAACTGCTTTGCCCATTACCTTGAAACTTCACATGGGTGTTTATCATCATCTATATTTTCATTCTACCCCACTCCCGTGCGGCCACTGTGCCCAACCAATGTCAAGGTCAAATTACTTTGAAGTTTTTGGTTAAGTTTTTTGGTTAAAGAATGAAAATATGGATGATAATAAATATTTTTTGAAGTTTGAAGTAAATCGGAGTAAGTGTTGTGGAGATATACTCAACAGAACTAGAAACGTCCCTGTTTTATAGCCGGTGTAGCTCTGTCTATGTATGTACCACATGTTCAAAGTACATGTATTTTAAACCGTGGCGATGTTCAGAATACAATCGTGTAGAGTTTAGCCGATACACACGGTTTACATAGCGGCCAGTGACCGGAACGTTGATTTCCACTTTTTGCACGTGCACGCTATACTTGTCATCGATAAGGTGATTCAGTTCATGTCGTACCATTCATGCGATAGGGGCTATTCGGAAAATTAAAAAACTTTTTTAATTTTTCACTGTTTTCGATATGCCACGGCTTTCCGAAAACGAGCGAAATCAGGCAATTGGGATGCTTGCGGGTGGGATGGCCGCCAGGGCGGTCGCGCCTCGGTTTGGTTGCTGTCGGAAGACGATTGATCGTCTTGCAGCCCGGTACCAGCAGACTGGGGCTGTTCACGACCGGCAGCGACCTGGTAGGCCTCGTGTAACGACGGCTAGAGCCGATCGTTACATTACGTTGACGCACTTACGTCAACGTCGATTGGCAGCCACAGTCACTGCTAGGCGATACGGTGTCTCAGGGCAGACCATTCGCAACCGGTTACGTCGTAACGCCCAACCAATCCAGGCACGCCGCCCGTACACTGGTCAGATAATGACCCAACGTCACCGTGCTGCCAGACTGTTATGGGCGCGACGTCATCTGAACTGGAGAAGGGCTGACTGGAACCGAGTTTTGTTCACCGATGAATCTCGGTTCACAGTTAGTCATGCTGACGGAAGATTACGGGTATACAGGCGTAAAAATGAAAGATTCACCGATTGTTGCATTGTTGAGAGAACATTTGGTTTGGGGGAGGGAACGTAATGGTCTGGGGTGGGATCATGGGAAACCGGAAGACAGATTTGGTTGTTGTACATGGCAACATCATGCACAACGTTATGTTGCAGATGTGCTAAATGCACATGCCTTACCATTTATCCGTCAGCATGGTCCTGGTGTGACATTGATGCACGACAATGCCCGCCCTCACGTAGCCAGGGTCACCACTCAATACTTACAGCAAAACAACGTCGACGTCATGCCATGGCCCGCGGTCTCCCCGGATCTCAATCCCATTGAGCACATATGGGATGAGCTGGGCCGAAAAGCACGAGCTAACCATCAGATTGACAATGTTCGCGATCTTACACGGGCGTTACAACGGGAATGGAGGAATTTGCCCAACGCACTGGTATTGCGTTACGTCACGTCGATGCGGCGTAGGATCATTGCATGCTATTCATGCAAATAGTGGCCACACTCGTACTAACGAGAATTTACTGAATTTGCCACATTACTTATTGAAATTCCATCTCTAAACATTAAGTAACACATTTCTGAGTTTTTGTGATTTTTGATTTTGACCCCTACCGCCCTTGGCCGGTTATCTCTCGAATATTTAACAAGATATCCAAATGCAATTTATTGGCTTTGATACAGAAATGAATGAACTTGTTTTTCCATTTTGATTTTTAAAAGTAACCCTTTTGGTTTTTGATGAATCTTTCCTTAAACATGGAGGGACGTTTCTAGTTTTGCTCAGTAAGGTATTTAAAAACTTTAACACAAATTTCAAAGTCATTTTACCTTGACTTTGGGCAGGCTATGGAATGAAAATATGGATGATGAAAAGGAAGTATTGTAAGTAAATTGGAGTAACAATTGTGGAGATATAAGTCATTTGACCTTGACCTTGGGGCACAGGGGCCGCATGAGTAGGACACCGAATGATAAAAGGGTGATTACCAATAACAGGCCGTCAAGTGAGGGATTGGTAAAAAGAAATAGGAAAATAGGAATTCAGACGGTAAAAAAATAGGAATAAAATAGGAAAATATAGTCTAAAATAGGAATAAAATGTTATTTTAAGATTTGTTCCCAACAGATTTTATGGCCAACCTGACCTTTTAATATTTTTATTGATAATTTGTGTTGTATTGCTCAAAGCATTTTACCAGGTGACCTGATACGGAGTGGCGTTGGTAGTAGTAGACTACATATTCCAAAGGTTTGTGTCTGTTTTGGTATTTTATTTTTAGTTTTATGAATGAAATGCAGAGGCGTTGGAAGTGGGGCTGCAGGGGCAGCAGCGACCGCCGCCCCAATATTTGTGAAAAAACTGAAAAAAAAGTTGTTGGTGCGCGTCCGAGAATCTGGACGTGTTTAGGGTAAACAAACACCCTGGGAATCTCGACTGGCAAATTTCGGCAAATTCTAGGTCACAGGGTAAATACCAATTCACCAAATTAGGACAAGTACTGTTCCGGATAGGTAGATGGGGGGTGCGGTGACTTTCTTGAAAAAATACAGTCGCGGGGAAGTATTATACTACATATTCCAAAGGACTGCCTCTGACACGATTCAGAAGTGGCATATGTGTCTCTTTTGGTAAATAAAAAATCTCGTTCCGTTCCGTTCCGTAAAGTACCAATTACCCTAGGTGATTCGTACTTTACGGAACGGAACGGAACAAGCATCTTGTTAACTAATGGTGTTATTAGCAACACGTTCAACGTATTGATATTGCATTATTAGGTTCCCAAAGCATGATACTTGCTTCAATTATGATGTACATTTGAATTAGTCACATCGTTAATTAACTGCATAAGTTAATTAATGCACCAAATTAGGACAAGTACTGTTCCGGATAGGTAGATAGGCGGGGGGGGGGTGACTTTCTTGAAAAAATACAATCGCGGGGAAGTATTATACTACATATTCCAAAGGACTGCCTCTGACACGATTCAGAAGTGGCATTTGTGTCTGTTTTGGTAAATAAAAAATCTCGTTCCGTTCCGTTCCGTAAAGTACCAATTACCCTAGTGGATTAGTACTTTACGGAACGGAACGGAACGGAACGGAACGAGCTATTTTTTTACACAAAATTAGCACAAATACTGTGCCAGAGTGCATGGTGTGGAATAATTAATACAACTACACTCTTGCATCATTGGATTGTGTATAAGACACTGTTAACGTTTTTCAGTCCAGCGGGGTGTGGGGGGGGGGGTAGTATTTCGTGACAACATACGGAGTGGCGTTGGTAGTATTAGACTACATATTCCAAATGTTTGTGTCTGTTTTGGTATTTTATTTTTAATTTTATAAATTAAATGCAGAGGCGTCGGAAGTGGGGCGGCAGGGGCAGCGACCGCCGCCGGCGCCCCAATATTTGGATAAAAACTGAACAAAATGTTTTTGGTGCGCGTCCGGGAATCGGGACGTGTTTTGGGTAAACAAACACCCTGGGAATCTCGACTGGCAAATTTCGGCAAATTCTAGGTCACAGGGGAAATACCAATTCACCAAAGTAGGACAAGTACTGTTCCGGATAGGTAGATGGGGGTGACTTTCTTGACAAAATACAGTCGCGGGGAAGTATTATACTACATATGCCATAGGACTGCCTCTGACACGATTCAGAAGTGGCATTTGTGTCTGTTTTGGTAAATAAAAAATCTCGTTCCGTTCCGTAAAGTACCAATTACCCTAGTGGATTAGTACTTTACGGAACGGAACGGAACAAGCATCTTGTTAACTAATGGTGTTATTAGCAACACGTTCAACGTATTGATATTGCATTATTAGGTTCCCAAAGCATGATACTTACTTCAATTATGATGCACATTTTGATTAGTCACATCGTTAATTAACTGCATTATTTTTTTAAATTTCGATAATTACCCCACTTGGTACCCCAAACCGTGTTCCGTTCCGTTCCGTTCCGTAAAGTACCAATAGCCGACCACACCAAATAGTTTTACTATATAATGTAACCGAATGCCATCCGGTAAGGCCAGTCCCTCCTACTTACACTATTCGTTTGGATGCTGTGGGACCTACTTGTACATGACATGCAGCCAGGCTGTACTGGTTCTGCATGAATGAAACAATAGGTTCACTTACTCCTAAGAAAGAAAAATCCAACCTCATCATATCCCCCAATATTGTTTACATTTTTCCGCACGGAATCTCTGTTTACATCATGTGACCAACAGGTTCAGTGTTTTCTTATAAATGCTACAAATATGCTGAAAACTGGTGTTAAAAGCACCCCAAAATGTTCCTCAAGTGAAACTGGGTAGTAATGGATCAAGAGTTGCAAGCAAACTGTGTCTGTGACCTCAAAACGCCCGCACTGTATTTTTAATACTGGACTACTGCATACCCCTGGGCGATTTCGCGCCATTTGTTATAGTCTAACCTATAAGTGTACCACTCTCACTACAAATCATTCTACAATATTCACTATTCAAAACTAGGTTCTATTCCTTGATACAGTGCCAAGTTTGGAGCAAATATCTCAAATGGTTGTCACACAGCAGCTGTGTAACTCCACCATGTGACTTTCCACATTCCGCCTTAAATTGAGCTACTGCAGAACTATGGAGAATTTAATGGATAATGGATTCATAGCACAAAAGTCCATACAATCACATAACATTACCCTGAATAGTGTTATAGCTAACCATTCTACATATAAAGACACATCGCTCTGGAGGAATGGAAAAACAATGTTTGCTGAGTACTATAGGCGACAATGATATAACTCGGTTGATTTTCGTGAGAGTCCGTTGTCTCGAGGCCGTCCGGGTTCGGCCTATTAAAAACTTCGTAACCTTGTAATAAGGAGTATATGGAAGATGTAAAAAAAACACCTTTTAGCTTATTTTTATTAGCCGATCTATTTATAGATCGGCTAATATATTGGTTATCCATCGAATTCTGAAAAAGTTTGTAGCAACCCTTTTCTCCGCTATTCGGTAATCTACGAACGCGAATTTTTCTGTATCACTTCCAAATTGCATCAACCGATAAAGTTTGCATTTTTGGCAATTATCTCCGTTTAAAACTTTAATTATAGCCAAATAACACAATTTTGAATACGTAATGAGCTGAACGCCGGAAGAGATTTAACCCGGAAGTTATTGTTGTTGAAGTCCGTAGTTGGCTCTAATGGCCATATACGCCAACATACGCCGATTATTGGGCTAATTTAAAGCTTTTATTTATTAAACAGAACAAGTTTCAGCCATGTATAATCGCGTAAAATGTGTTTATTCGGCTAATTTATAATCGACCTCTGCTCAAAATCTCCTTACTAGCAACCCCAGCATTTTCGGATTTATCCCAGCATCTCGGGTTTATCCCATTGGATCGCGTATGCGCGTCATTTGACGCTAGTTAATATTCACAAAATTTTCCACCAATCAAAACCAAGAATTGCCCTTCATAGCCAACTTTGATTTGTTTACGTATCATGCAGGGATGGCAGGGATGCATCCAGCACGCGCGATTGCGGCAATCCCCCTTAATTATTGTCAATGCCGCAAATTATTGATTGTCTTGCGCCCGACAATCGCGCAAAAAAATCACGGATGGGGCACATTAGGCCAATCTGGGCATGTGCCTGAATACGCAGGAGCTTGCGTCTATTTTAGATGACACTGTAACCGCTAGATATATAGCTCTGGTAGCTCCGCCCACTCGCGTGCTGCCACAGAATTCGGACAAACACACAGTGACTACAAACTTGTGTATTGCGGAGTGTAATTTGTAGATATATAGAGCATACAGTACAGGTGTTTACTCTGGAATATTTACGCAACATAATGGTGACAACAAAACATTGCTGCTATGGCATTGCTGCTATTGGATGGATTTGGGAACGGGTTTCCAAAACCTGCACAAAATCGAGAAAAATGTCAACGCTGGGTACAGAACTGTGGTCGAAAATAGTTTACCATTGACAATGTTACCAGAGACACCTACATATGTTCGATGCACTTTACCCTGATTTGATCGGCTAATAACATCATGCTCTGCATGACTTTTCATATTTTCTTCAGTCATTGATGCTTTTAGGCATATTTAATGTATTTATAGACCTCGGTCCGTTACTTCAACCTGTGAGCCAAAATGGCTGTGATAATGTAATAAATTCAGCATAATAAAAATTAATAAATTTATCCTAAAATTGAAAATTTCTCCCTCAAAGTATACTTTGCTAGAAAAGTATACTTTGCAATGTTGGTGAAATAGGCTACTGGACAACTGTAACTGCCGAGACATTCGATCAGCTGAGGGTAGAACACTATATCAGTGCCAGTGCTGGCATTGATGCTCTCCCTCCTACCAGCAGCGGCGTGAGTGGTCACATCCAACGAGGAGAATTTCTGGTGCATAGAGCATGTTACCTGCTTACGACAGTGGACGAACGCAATGCAAGACTAGAACCATTAGAACACGGATGGAAAGAACACTTTGGTATATTGCTACCATCCAAATGTCTGAAGCCATTGTCACCAAATAAATTCACCAAATATGCTGTCAATATGCAAATGTGCAGGCAAGAGTGCAACCCGACTGTGCAGGTACTTTTCTGCTGGTAGTATGTGCGTTACTTTCTGTCATGGAAAAACGGATACCTTAATCTGTACCAACAAATCACGGGAAAACTAGTTTACAATTACACATGATATGGTTAAAAGTTGAGGGAAAGTTTCATTTTAGTTGGTATCATTTGATTATCCCCGGAGAGTTATAAGTATGTGAAGTACACTGGTTAGTTATCGACATACGTGCGTATTATGAGAAATAAACACTAGAGTGTGATACACTGTTGTTAGATATGTGTATTTATGCATAAACATTCTAGTATTCCCGCTCTTAATACGTACAATGTGAATTACTACCATCCTTCAAATGCATAGATTGTGTAGATTGTCGTAACTCGCCATGTATCAATTATATAAGACAAAGTCACCAGTCAACTTTAGGACCTTTATAACCAATACTGTAATAGAGTAGTAGGAACCAGTGTACTTGCTAAGGTTTAAATTAACACAATCCAAGATGGCAGCCATCTTAATACAATTTGTACAATTTCGTAACATAAGAGTCACGTGTGTGACTCGATACCATAATATTGAAATACAAAATATGGTTGTCATAGTAACTGTTCATAAAATGTGTCGGTTAAAGTAAACAATGGCTTCTCTAGTCCTGTTTTATATAAAACAATGCCGAAAATGTTGGAGAAATGCTATCTTCCTTATCAATACCATTACTTAACACATATGTTTCAAGTGGAGATATCAGTTTTAATTTTTCACCATCCTATAGTCTCTTGTGCTTGTACAAATAGTTCACATAGTTCCTTTGTAGCAAATGAACTCGCATAGTATACGTCAGTCGCTCAAGACAATATACATGTTTACTCTCCACGATCATTTTCTTCATCATCTGAGCTGTCTAATTCGCCGTCAATTTCATCAGCCATGTTACTGCACGGCGATAGCTTGCACATGTCTGTACACGGCAATCCATTTGCAATACATACACATTGTGGTAATTTGCAAACTCTAGGACATTTGCATGACAGGAACTCCAGAATGGTATCCGGCGCCGGTGAACCGTTCATCCACTTGATGTCCAAACTGCCATCTGGGTGCACACTCCAGCCATGGCCATCTGGACTGGGTGTATCAACATATGCTTCCATGCTTCGACACCATATCCCGGCCTGGTAATTGGCTCTCAATGTATGTAATCGTAGGCAGTCCTCGCATGGTGGAAGCTGTCCACCCTCGACCTCGCCATTCTTTGCCCGAAACAGCTGGTATCGTAATTCATTAACAGTGCTGATCGTGCTCCTGCCGGTATAACAGAAAATTCTTCAGCCCAGTAAAGGTTTCAGTCCGCACATGCGCAGACGGAACAATAACAATCGGGGCCAAGGCTGTGTAAAGTTTAAGTCATCGATTATATTTCAAGATTTAATGAGATTAACGTACGTCTAAGCATAAAAATGGTCCCAAATGTAAAATTTAGGTATTTTCCCGTCCGGGGATGTTATGAATGCGTATTTTCGAGCTCCGTGTCGCACTTTAGTGGCCATACTATTCTGCTGATAAATCGAGATGCTATCGGACACTTGTTTGGCGATAGTGTGGGCGGTAAAGTGGGGAGGTCATATATGATTCATACCGTTTTTACACCACTGTTCACGTCACTACCAACAAAACATTACGGAATGAATCTCATATAACATTTAAAAATACATAAATTGCAATGATTTTCGTAATAATATTTAGTTGCGAACACGTAACTGCTGCGGTGTCTGGTCAAGTCGGACCATGGTCATCTCGGCTCACATTTCAATCTCGGCCCAGATCGCTGGTCAAGTCGGCCCAGATCACTGGTCATCTCTGCCCACATTTTTTGGTCATCTCGGCCCATATATATATTTTTTTGTATATGACTTTAGAAGATATAAATTAGAAATGGTGATTCAAGAATATTTTGAGAAGAAGATTGCAAAGAACCTGATGAAATTTAATCTCGGCCCATATCATATTGTTCGTATAATATAAATTTATTAGAAATGGTGATTTAACAAGAAACATGATATATATTTAAAAAGATTCTCTATTTTAATTAAAAAAATATATAATTTATGAAAAAAATATTTATTTAGATCTACATAAAAAAACAACTTTTCTTTTCAAACTCAATTTAGTTTTTGAATATATTACGTTAGACTTATCAAAGTTGACAATACATCTGGTCTGAGATCGTGGGCCGACTTGACCAGACACGTGGGCCGACTTGACCAAACATGTGGGCCGACTTGACCAGACATGTGGGCCGACTTGATCAGACACATGGGCCAACTTGACCATGGGCCGAGATGACCATGGTCCGACTTGACCACGCTCGTGGGCCGACTTGACCATGGGCCGACTTGACCTGGTCCGACTTGACCTGTATTCACTGCTGCATACTATCGTACTGTCGCTGGAGAAGACAAAGTGATGCTACAGACTAGATATGATTCATCTGGCATTATGGTAAGCAGCCGTCCAATATATCCATGATTTATATAATCATAATATGTATCAATTGCTATGTTTTTTTTCTTACTATTTGCCGTATAAAACCCATTTATATAATGTGATCATTTGGGTTCTGGTCAAAACGTACCCGGGTCAAACAAAAGGGTGAAAACGTACCACACTGGGATGTGAAATAGTGAAATTTATCGTTGTGTATGATTTACTTATGATGTGATTTTGCTATACGAAAGAATTTAACTTGTATATTGGAATGATCATCGATGACTGGATTGAATGCGGGACTGTTTTCTCTTTTCGATACAAAGACATCAAATTTTGTTAAAATTAACTCTTTTTCATTATTCCATGCAAATAGATAATTTAATTCTAGAATTAGAAATGTAAACATATGTATTTAAACCATAACAGATCGGGGAAGATAAAGTGTCGTCTGATTTTTTTTTGGTATTTGAAATTGTTACTGAATACCGGAAACTATGTGTTGGCAGCACATGAAAATCGTCTTCCATAAAGACGATTTAAATGAACTGTCATAATCCGTCTTGTATATGTACATGTATATTGCCCGAAATATTAAGTCTGATAATATATATAACGAGTACATCGGTCATCTGTAATTATTTACCTATAGTGCAGGCTACATAATTATTAATTAACAGAGTAAGCCCCGATCAGACTCGTACACGTACACATTTTAAAAATCGATTAGAAAATAGCATACACGCATGTTGAACCTTATATGTCACAGAAACGAATATATCACACGTGTGATTTATTCGTGCGAATGCGTCACACATGGTGAAGAATACGTACGAATACATCACACAAATGTGTGACGTTTACGTTTGGCATCACTACCCTTGCCACAAAAACGAATGTGTCACATGTTACAAAAACTCGAACAAAAATTAATAACATATTGTCCAGACGAATATGTCACATGAACATTCGAATGGGGGATAACAGTGCTATAAAATAAAACAGAATAGAGCAGGCATATTCACCGGGTTATTTGAAAGTCATGCCACGCATGCAGACAATGTAACTGCGTAAATGCTTTGATTTAACGACGACACTGGCTCGATGACCTTGCATGTCGATACCGCGTCCGATAGGACTAGGATATCACGAATGTGTCTTGTCTTGTCCAAGGACACGCCGAATCGACCAATGGCGGGATTCTAACTCGTCTGTCCGTCGGTTAGTGATTTGGTTTGCGCTCAAAATAATCTTAACATACGATCCTCAAACATGGTATGCAGGTCAGTAACGACCAGTGTATGCCCAATTTGATTTGACTACAGTGTGTTAAAGGTCAAAATCGCGGTCACTTTAGACAATAAAACAGTTGCCGTTCTATAACTCGAGAACGCCATGACCTAGGATGCACAGTATTGGTTTGTCACAGAATTGGTTTGTTACGAGCCGGCTCATCTGGATCTACACTGTTTGCAAACTCCAGTATACATGTATGTGGTGTTGAATGAGTTAAAGGTATATTATTACATTTTACATAAAAATGTGTTAAACGTGTGTATGCCCCCTCTGCGATAGCAAGGGTGGCATATTTCTTTGCTCCTGAGGTTCCGTCCGTACGTCCGTCCGTGTACATTTGCGTCGAAAATGTTGTCCTGGTTTCTCCATCATGTCATATCTTCAATATTACTTGAAGGATTCCTTCAATACTTGTACACTTGCTTTATCTGGACATCTGTGACACACTCGCGCCACCAGTAACACGACCTTGACCTTTGTGACATTGGTAATGTTTTTTATATGAATTAAATAACTATATAAGTGTGTCACTAGTCCACCAGTTCTAAAAATACGATTGTTTTTATTATCTTATATTTAAGGGTAGGAGTTGGCTCGAGGACCTTCCAAACCCGGGCATTTGAGCCCAAAAATGGCAGGCCAATGCCCGTTTGTTTCCGAATTTACTAATATCTGCCATACAGTCGAAATATGTGCATTAAATGAAGGAGGCAATGAGGCGGTTACTTTAACCTAGCTAGTTCATTCTCCTATCGCACGAAGCCGGTATGTAAGACCGTGAAAAAGGCTGAGTGTGAGTGCCTTTTTCACGGTCTTAGGTAAACATTAGGAATAAGCATATGCAACTTTTAAATGACACCCAGCTTATGATAGTGATGATGCATTCCGCAAGGTCACAGTTTAAAGGGGCATGCATGCAGTCGAAGGTAAAATATGTCTGAAAATGATGCCATAATATATGTGTAAATAGTACTAAATACCCGCTCCACATTCGCCCCCAGCGAAAATAACGTCGCAAAGTTACGCTTAAATTTAACAACGTCACGTCGGATTTTGACACTTGAAATCGTTGCGTCATTGCAATAAGTTGTCCTATTTATAGCCGTACGCTTTACTAATTGTAGCTCACAAATACGGTAATGTTGGATACGCGTGGCAGAATTGTACATTTGTGTTCATAGTGGTTCAGAAAGTTGTCTTTTTTATTCGGAAACACGTAGTGATTTTGTCGATTATTTTTTGGACGTGGCTATTGACAGACGTCTATCAGCAGCCAAAAGGCCGGGGTTTTGGATGCTGACAGACGTCTGTCAATAGCCAAAGTGCCGTGTTTTGGCTGCTGAGTGGGGAAAGGTCAAACTCGGGTAGTGTGAAGGTCAAACTTGGGTAGTGGGGGAAGGTCAAACTCAATATTCCGAAAATAAATACGGAATTTGTACTAGACGTTTAGCTAAAATTGACATAGAGGGGCACATGCAAATATATAAATGCATTTTCTTCATGAATATGTGTATTATACAGTTTATAAACATGTGTTCTTTTACCCAGTTATTAATGAAGCGTACCAAGTTCTGATGATAGAACTACAATAATCGTGTTTTTACATATGCTGCGGGAAATGGTTTCCTATAAGAATTTCCAAAGTATTTGCGGAAATGTTTGAACAGCGATTATACTTTGTCAATTTGGCGCTCAATTGTGGTACATATGAAACAAAACGTACATGGTATGGACAAGCATGACATGCAAACATATTAATGTGACACCAATATATTTGTTTTAATATATATGTGACTCGCCACGAGAAAACCGGGCTTATTGACTCAATGTAGACCGTAACCAAATTGCGGACTTACACAGACATAGCATATAATATAAATTTCCTAGACAGATGTGGAACATTGTACATATGAACCACATTCTCTGGTTTTAAGATCTACATAGCCCAATAAAGAAGACAACATAATCTGTCTACTTTATAAGTTCATAATGCCCAGCGTGTGTCCATTCTATGCGACGTGTCCATTTACGATGTGGTCAAGCTGCAATATTGTGATGTTACCGGCAGCATGGTGAAATGTCAAATCCACAGTGTGTCAATCATATATTAGTGGAGAGATAATGCATAAAATGCACATCTCGTATACAAATAAGACACAATGCACATATTACGGGAATGACAGACAGCTAATACTTTCGTGGAAAAATATTATTACTTTAGTGGAGAGATAAGACATAAAATGCACATCTCGTAGACAAATAAGAATCAATGCACATATTAGGGGAATTAATGGACAGTTGACGTTACCAGAGAAAATATTCTCCTGGAGAAATATAAGATAATATTGTGACGAGTCGAGAGACAGTTCCATTTGTGAAGTTATTTTGTTTCTTTTATTTTACTGGTTGCATACCGATAATGAAGAATGAATATGCTACTACGAGTTACTTCAATTTGCCCGTCCATCTACCTATTTCTCCTTGCTCCATTGCGGTGTCAGATGATGTGATGATACCACGATTTGTGTTGCTACCCCCACCCACTTCCATGTAACCGCGGGTGCTGGTGGGCTAGCGACTACTATACATATTTAGGGTGGCTCAGTAGCCCGCCACTGAAGTCGGGATGTCCCACATGGGCCGTGGTGCCTTCATACAGTTTCTACATTTTATGACGTTCCCCCACCCCCACCCACCTCGAATACGTGCGGGACGTGTGGTGAGGTTTCGTCTATTTATATCCACTAAGAAGTATCGATACGGAGTCTGGGACACTCAAAACGTATCTACTTGATATTTACGCTGGATTCAGTAATCTAGCCTTATATTTTGTGGCATATACAGCGCCAATGCGCAGTTGGATTTTGCGTCGGAACTGTCTTTCCGAACCGTATCTTCGAAGGAGATTTCTGCCATCCAAACAGGTGGAAAGTTACATTAATTAGTCCTAGGGAATGTAAATATGTTATTAATTACATTGTTCACATTGTTATCGCCTGACATCGTCTTCCGAAGCCAATATTGGATAATATTTGTTTCTACAATTTGACAGGAAATGATTTTTCTCTCTTGTCCACCATCTTGGATGGTGAGTGACGTCATCAGGGCATTATTGGAAATACGTCATTTGCAGGCGCGTGAGGTTTGAACGCGCATCGAGCAGTCGTGTTCCAACAGTCGAAGTTGTCACATCGTCTCGGAGACTTCACAGTTGTTTCAATATTCAGAATTCACTGATTCGAAAGGTAACACTCGCCCAATGACCATATCGTCAGCAATTAGAGCTTTATTGTGGATGCATTCGTCCGTCCAACTGCTAGGTTTATGAAAATATATACTTTGTGAGAATGTTCACAACCAGGACAGAATTATATCAACTGCATTGTCGCAACTAACATGGCCTCCCCTACGTTTATAGCATTTGCGGAGTAACCATATCGTGACCAGGGCTAGATTCGTCGATTCACGCCTCTACACACAACCAGTGTTTGTGGAAAACACGAGATTTGCGACAACACAGCTCCTCAAATACAGTTCCTCACAAGGGATCCTCACCTGGGATCCTGAAACACAGATCCTCACCTGGGATCCTCAAATACAATTCCTCACTAGGGATCCTCACCTGGGATCCTCACTATAGATCCTCACCGGAGA
The DNA here is from genome assembly GCA_029237695.1 of Conchocele bisecta. Lineage (NCBI taxonomy): Eukaryota > Metazoa > Mollusca > Bivalvia > Lucinida > Thyasiridae > Conchocele > Conchocele bisecta. Next base: position 34,574,043 of record CM055276.1, on the reverse strand, counting down.
TCCTCAAATACAGTTCCTCACTAGGGATCCTCACCTGGGATCCTCACTATAGATCCTCACCGGAGATCCTCAAACACAGTTCCTCAACACAGATCCTCACATGGAATCCTCAAACACAGATCCTCACCTGGGATCCTCAAATACAGTTCCTCACTAGGGATCCTCAACTGGGATCCTCAATATAGATCCTCACCTGGGATCCTCACTATAGATCCTCATCGGAGATCCTCAAACACAGTTCCTCACCAGAGATCCTCACCTGGGATCCTCAAACACAGATCCTCACTTAGGTCACCACCTTGTCCTACTCCATCCATGTCTATTATACTCTGAAGTGGTGCAGGGAGATACATACTGATGAATACATGCTCGTTTTGCCAACATGATGTATGTTTAGTACTATCAAGATACACTGCAAGCTAGTAGTCCCATTTATCCGTGCACAGCTATCACCGGATCTACACATACCATGGACCCATGGAATATTGTTTTGCTGTATTAACCAGAATGTACTCACAACGTTGCTCCTATAACCACGTATTTGGGCTGTAAACGTTTGGGAAATCTTCCGGTCACCTGTAATTCCCATATCACCATCGTTAACGCGCGTCATACTTTCGTTACTCAAGCTGGGATACGTAACCCGGTTTGTGGCGTTTTCACCGCGAATATCTAGAAGAACATAGTGGATCTCGACCGCTAATATCTACCAGAAGATCGTGGAACCCGGTAGCTTACCAGACCGTCGGCAGGTCCCATACACTGGAAGATACCAGCCTTTGTTTCTGAACCCATCAACAAATCGACGTCCATTGATGGGGGATACTTTGTGACACGCCCACCGTTGAGTGACCAGACGTTTGGAATGTTTAATCAACAGACGGGGTCATCCCAGGCATACAACGTGTGCCCATCTATTTGACCAGCAAACGGAGACCTTATCCGGGACGTCATTTACATCCGAGGCAGTTACCAACAGAAGGCTTGTCAAGCGAATACTGACTTTATTCGATTGTTTCCTGTATATCAACATTCACATTGGTTACTGTATAAATCATATCGTGTACATCTGTCTCTGTCATTTGTCATACCATACGAGGCGATATTGAGCCTATCTGCGGTCAAGCGTAAGTATCTACACTGGTTGCTGGTGGCAGCGCAACTACAATATTCACTACTACTTCTTTGGTATTTGCAACCAGTGTAGTGTTCGCATCACCCTTGACCGCCGACACGCTACATTTGGTGGCAGCGGTGGGATACCAAACCAGTGACGATTATGGATTGCAATACTAGTATGACATCTTCAGCCAGTAACCATCAACCCAGTATCGATGACGGAACACGACTCCCACCTTCCGGTACATATGACGAAGCTACGCCTAGTGGCGAAGTTATGCTACGACGTAGTGATCACGGCATGGGAGATACGTCAAACCGGGAGGTGGTAAAACTGAGCAGGGAGGAATACATGGATTTAAAGGGCGAAATCCGTAATTTACAGAATAAATTGAACGTAGCCAAGAGACAACTACCAGAGTCAAGAGAACATTGCCATGATGGTCGAGACAGAAGCTTACCGGACGATGAGACTGGGTCATATAGTACACGCACATCGGATCAGCACAGTCATGAGACCGCCACTGTCAACGACCTTCTATTCACAACACCTAGGTTTCCAGTAGGGCGGAATGGGAATTCACATGAAGACTTTCGTCACTCTAGCTCTGACACTCGTATTAACGGCCGTAACCGAGTGTCATATCCTGACGGACGAAGTAGGTATGAGGCGCTGAATTATGACCGGGGTCTTCACCACGACGAAACAGAACACCCGGCAGAGCATTCAAATCATGGCGATATTGTTCTCTCACAGAGGAAGTTTAAACAGCCAGCCACGTATGACGGAAGAAACAGTTGGCGTGATTATTTAGTACAGTTCGAGATGGTAGCGGAATTAAATCAGTGGAATACAACAACTAGGGCCATGGAGTTAGCAGTCAGTCTGCGTGGTAGTGCACAAGGTGTACTCAGTGATCTACGACCAGAGCAACGACGTGATTTTCGATCCTTAGTACTGGCCTTATCATCACGATTTGAGCCAGAGAATCAAGCTGAACTTCATCGAGCCCAGTTGAAGAACCGAGTGCGTCACAAAGGGGAAGCATTAACAGTTAGCACAGGACATAAAGCGATTAACAAGAATGTCATACCCACAGGCTAACTCCGAAATCAGGGAGCAGCTGGCAAAAGAAGGATTTTTTTTGGATGCTTTGTGTGAATCAGAACTCGAATGGGCAGTTCACCAAGGCAAGCCGAATACGGTAGATGATGCTGTGTGCCTAGCCTTGGAATTCGAGGCTTTCCAAAATGGCCGCAAGAGAAGGATAGGCATGAAACCGAACAAGTCAGCAGTGAGAGCGCAATGTGAGGTACCTGCATTGGGCAGTAGTCAAGAGGGTATACTAAAGGAGATATTGCAACGAATTAGCCAATTGGAGAAAACTAAAGCGAGTAAACCTATGGAGGCTGGACGTGCAACCACAGGTAGACGCAATTGCACGTATTGCCATAAAGACGGACATACAGTGGATATTTGTTTTCAGAGAGAAAGAGATGAGAGGAATCCGTCACATAATAGAAGAAGAGTCTCTGATACACATAATCGGATGGAAAACCAGACCAGACCTATCAATAGTAGGAACCAGGAAAACTGCCATTAGCTGTGGAGGAGGGTCACTCCTCAGCTAGAGTTGGACGACAAAGGCCCAATGATGAGATAATGAACAAGGACATCACACCTGGTACCAATCATGATGGTTTATTTGTTTTGATGAAGATATGTGACACTGACGTAAACTGCCTAGTTGATACCGGATACACATATCTGTACTGCATCCAAACAGATATGAAGCCATACCAGAGACATCGAGACCGAAATTGAAAACTGCCAGCAACCATATCAGGATGGCAGATGGAGGATTGGTGAAAGTGCAAGGTACAGCGACGTTTGTCACTTATGATTAATGGCAGATCATTTGAGCAAGACATGGTGGTGGCAGACATAGAGGTTCCAGCTATTATTGGATACGACTTTCTGCACCATTACAGTTGTCGAATAGATATAGTACAACAAGTGTTGACTATAAAAGGAATGCACGTGCGGTGCATGCTGGAAAGTAGCTTGCCATCAGTCTTCCGCATAAATATAATAGAAGATGTAACAGTTCCTGGGGCATCCGAAATGATAGATTTCCAGCGAGAGTAGAAGGAAATAATGCGCATGTCACCCGGGGAATTGTGGATCCAACGTCTTACCCCGCCCTCAAGGGATTGCTAGTTGCGAGGACGATTGCAGATCCCAGCTCACAGATAGTACCCATACGTGTACTGAACATATCCGGAGAAGAACAGAAATTACGGGCAAACACAGAAGTGGCATCGTGCCATCTAATTGCAGCCATCGTGGAAGACATCACAGAAGGGAGCTCGTCAAGAGATGATGAATTGCCTGAGTATCTGCACGGACTGTGTAAACGAGTACAGACGGTCTTACCATGGAGGAACAAAAGTCTATGAGAATCGTTACTTAGCAAACACAGACATGCGTTTGCAAAATCCAAGGACGACCTAGGGCGCACAACCATAGTTAAACACAAGATAAACACTGGAGACGCCGCACCCATCAAGCAGCCACCGAGAAGACTACCTATCGCCAAACGAGATGAGGTGAAGGCTGAGTGCAAAATATGTTGGATCAACAGATAATAGAACCTTGTAGGGGACCGTGGTCATCGCCAATAGTATTGGTGAAGAAGAAGGACGGGACCACTAGATTCTGTGTCGATTACAGACGATTGAACAACCTTACATACAAAGACAGCTACCCATTGCCGAAGATTGACGAATCACTGGATTCCCTTAGAGGTTCACGCTGGTTCTCAACGCTGGACTTGGCCAGTGGGTACTGGCAGGTGTCTATGGAGCCAGACGACGCAGAAAAGACAGGCTTTGCGACTACATGCGGACTTTACCAGTTCACCGTCATGCCCTTCGGATTGTGCAACGCCCCAGCTACATTTGAGCGAATGATGGAGGTCATACTGGCTGGGTTACACTGGGAGACATGCCTTCTTTATATCGATGACATCATCGTCTTTGCCGATAGCTTTGAGCAACATCTTGAGCGATTATCTGAAGTCCTTCGCCGTGTAGAAAATGCAGGATTGAAACTATCGCCGAAGAAATGTAAGCTATTTAAACATGAAGTAGAATTCCTAGGGCATGTGGTATCGCAGGACGGAATAGCGACGGATCCAAAGAAGATAGAAGTGGTGAAAAATTGGTCAATACCCACCACTGTACATGACGTGCGTAGCTTCCTAGGACTGTGCTCCTATTACCGACGGTTTGTAAAACACTTCGCAGACATTGCTAGACCTCTTCATCAACTTACCGAAAAGGTGACATTGTTTGAATGGACCGATGCATGCGAAGAAGCATTTGATACTTTGAAACAGGCTCTCATTACGGGGCGCCAAGTGGGACATGACTCAATTTTGTCAACAAAATTCATTTTTGTGCCACAAAATTCATTTTTGTGCCACAAAATTCAATTCTGTGCCACAGAATTCCATTCTGTGTCACAAAATTCACTTTTGTGCCACAAAATTCAATTCTGTGTAACAAAATTCAATTCTGTGCCACAGAATTCAATTCTGTGTCACAAAATTCAATTCTGTGCCACAAAATTCAATTCTGTCAATTCTGCACACGCATGTAAGAAGGACTACCATTGGTCAGAAACTGGACTGGAGAAATGGGTCACGGTCGCCGATCAGCGATCCAAAATGGCGTCTGAAGAAGTAAGTTTCAGAGAACACTGGATGAAACACACTTGTTACTGCTTTGTAGCTTGTTGCAAGATATTCTTACTGTTTAAACGTATACACGGGGTGCTAGCAAGGTCCCACGATAAAATGGTATCGTGTGGTGGTGCGGCGGAATAGTTGATGTGTGTGCACGTTTCGGCTGGAGATTGCGGCGGTTTTGCGTTGCGGTTGTCCCGGTTTCGTTGGACATTTGTCAACACGAACGTAATCACATGTAATTTATTGTATTTTTATGCTACTAAACCTGCATTTATCATATTCCTTGATTAGCTGAGATGTTAGTAATGATGATATGACTACCATACTGTTATGTGGAATTGAATGTGCTACGAAATATAAGGTTTTATTACTTTTTCAGCAGTGAAATGCGTTGTTATGCAGTGAACATAAGTCATATTTCACTGCACGTGCTTTCACCAGTGAAAATATAGGAAAAAGAAAAATGAAAATGATGGGAAATTTAGCGAAACGAAAAAATAACAAAAAATATTTTTTTTCAAAAAGCTGGGAAATTCGTCATAACGAAAAGCAATTAGAAAATGAAAAAAATAAATAAAAAATTATGTGTTGGTTGCCATACCCATGTTTTCATGAAAAAAAGTAATAAACCGAAAATTCAGATTTTTTAAACGAATATCACATATATGTTCATCTCGTGGTGTCATATGTCCATATTTCACTTGTGCTTCGCACTCGTGAAATATGAACATATGACACCACTCGATGAACATATATGTGATATTCGTTGCAAAAATCTGAATATCCTCTATATATGCAGTTTTTGCGGAGAAAAAAAAACTTTATGAAAACAATGCTTAAATATGCCAAGAAATGGTATCTCATCCATATAACAAACTGATATGAAGTATAATATGAAATTAGGCACTGCCTAACAACGGGGAAACATGGTGACATGATTGCATTGTGTCTAGTTTCAACTCGGTCGAAGACTTTCGAAATTCGTGACACCAAGGAACGGCACTTTATTGCTCGGATTAATAAATAAAGAAGTGTGTACATGTACAATTAAACTTGGACGTTGACTAGCAAGCGCTTCCGACCGCAAAATCGCAGGTTCGGGGCTTAAATCAGGCCTTCGGCCCTTGAAATCGCAAATTGGAGGTCAGCTTAATAAACAAGAGGCCCACATCGGCCTGTATCGCTCACCTGATGAGAATTTGGCAACCAGAAGATTATATATACATAGATAAGTTATTGTGATTCTACACAGGCTATATGGTGTAATATTGCCCGTCTGGAGGTATGTTCACCCGAGGCGATATATATATATACACTGAGCGACTTTGAAAACTCACATACATGTATATATCGGCGTAAATATATTTCGCAATAATATCCGTAAATGAAGTCGAAATTTGACATAATTTTCAGTGCTAATGCGGAATTAAATTCTAAGATCAAAGGAATGGCCCTTATAAATAAAAGAAATGGCCCCTTGTCAGTTACATTCTCAAGGGGCCAGACGGAATAAGTGAAGAACCCGGACAGACGGACAGCAATTTGACTGCTAACCCTTACCCTAAGCCCCCCCCCCCCCCCCCCCCCGCGGGTTGATCAAAACCTTCGATTTGATATATTACATGACCACTTTCGGTTAACAATGAAATTTGACCTACATTTGACCCCCCGGGGCACCCCCAATTTTGATCCGAGGGCCACCGTTTTAGCTATTTTGAAAGAGCATCAGTGGTCGATCATTCCTACAAAATTTCATCAAAATCCGTTTGCCAGCGACATCAATTGTGTTGCTCATGTTGCTGTGACATTGTATTTTGAGTAATCTGGAACTGTATAGTTCTTCTGTACTGTGCCTGAGTATTGATAAGTGTACAAATTGCTTTGGATACTTTACCGGTGACATTGTACCTAGTTCTTACTGTATAACTACTACCCGTGTCTATGACTGGAGCTCTATGATTCGTGTTTAGGTTTCACATCATGGAATTTCATTAACAAGTATAACACTGAACTGATTCTACCCAACACATTTTATTGTGTAAACATTAACAACACGTACAAGTATAATATTAAGCTTCATTGAAATTTATTTGTCAATTATATCACGGTGGCCAATCACATGACCTGTACAGCCAGTACAGTAGAAAACCACTTTTAAATTCGGTCTTATTACCAAGACGAAACGTCTACTTGTGATCACTTCAGATTTGAAATTTGTTTATAACTTTTTTATTACTCAACCGATTTTCACGCGATAACGACTACAATGGGGGACAACCTGAATATATGTAATGCTTTCTTGACGCACTTTCGTGTCCGGAGATTAACTCCAATACCGTATGGAATACGTGAACGAAACTTCACACAAGTGTGTATCATGACTTAATGACGTGTAATGCACAACTCTCGCATCGACGATTTTGGAGTTATTGCCCTTTGTTTTGTTTTTTTTATGCACTCTTTGATACGCATTTTCGTGATCGCAGGCTCGCAGCATAACTGTAATACCGTATGTAATACGTGAATGAAACTTCGCACAAGTGCTTATCGCGGCCTAACGGCGTATAATGCACGAGAAGGACAACTGTCGTGTCGACGATCTTGGAGTTATTGCCCTTTGTTGAATTTTATACGCGCATTTTCGTGACCGCAGCATTACTCTAATACCGTATGTAATACGTGAATGTAACTTCACACAAGTGTTTATCGCGACATAATGATATGTCACGCACAAGGTGGACAACTCTCGCATAGCCGATATTGGAGCTTAACTCTTAATAACGTATGCAATATTTGAACGAAACTTTACACAATTGTTCATCACGACGTAACGACATGTCGCGCACAAGAAAGACAACTCTCGCATCGACAATTTTGGAGTTGTTGCCCTTTTTTGCCCTTTGTTGCCCTTTGTTGCATTTTCGACGTACTTTCGTGACCGCAGCATAACTGAAATACCGTATGTAATACGTGAATACGTGAATGTAATACGTGAATGAAACTTCACAAAAGTGTTTATCACGACGTAACTATAAGTCACGCACAAGGTGGACAACTCTCGCATCAACAATTTTGGAGTTATTACACTTCGTTGTTTTTTGTACACGCTTTTTGACGCACATCTTCGTGACCGCAGCATAACTCGAATACCGTATGTAATACGTGAATGAAACTTATTGCAGATTTATAGTTATTTGCAATCATATAATTGCAGATTTACAGTTATGTTCTTAAGAATTGTTTGTCATTTTTGGTGTGAATACTGATGTATAAACACAGATGACTTGTCACAAATTGTATAAATCCGCGTAGCTTGCGGAGCGGATTTATACTAAATTTGTTACCAGTCATCTGTGTTTATACATCAATATTCACACCAAAAATGACAAACAATTCTTATAATTACAAGCAATAGACTTAGTTATCTTTTTTTTTTGCTATTCTATAGGACTACCTTTTAAGCGAATGCGTAAATTAACGTAACGTCAGGTGAAGTTGTTGTGACGACCCCATGACGACGTCATGACGACGCACGTTACAACGTCAACATGTGTTTATACAGAAATATTCACAAAATTGAAATTTCTGACCACCATTGGTCCCAATGGAGGAAAAATAATAAAACTGCAGATGCTTGTAATTATAATCATATATCTGCACTTTTCAGATCGATGCTTTTGTGCGACCATGCTGAATAGACTCAGTAACAATGGAATTAGATATTGATATGCTGCAAGACTTCCTGGACGATGACTTGCCTATAACTGAAATAGCCAATATTTTCCATGTTTCAACGAAAACCATATATAGGAATATCGAACGCCACAAACATTATTAGGCACAAATATGCAGACATATCGGATGACGACCTCGTAGACATTATCATCGAAATAAAACAAAACCACCCAAATGATGGTGAGATTTTGATGGACGGTCACTTACCTTAAAGCCCGCACACCTCCAATAAAAATACAGCGATGGAAGCTACGAGCTGCAATTCACCATGTCGATAGTGAAGGAAAGGTGAATGCCAGGCGTCAGTTACCATCAAGCGCCGGCAGTACTCGTGCCGTGTCCACATTATATGTGGCACATTGATGGCAATCATAAGCTCATCAAATGGAAAATGGTGATTCATGGAGGTACGTACATATCTATATTCACTAATAATGGTTCTGTCCGAATAATAGACATGGGAGAAATTTCACTCACAGTTCTAATAACTGTGGCAGTACGATAAGTAATAAATGTGGAATGAAATAGTTTGTCTGAAAATCCAATTAAAGTTTCCATATCTGGCCAAAAATAATGAGTGTCAAAAAGTAATCAACCCGGGGACTATTATTAAGCACTCAAGAGCCCTACTTTAAGTTTTTCATCAAAGGGCACACTGGAAAGCCTGCACTAAAAATAAAATATTGTATACTATCATTATACCATATCTTTTATTTATGTATTTACAGTACATGTATTTGCTTTGGTTAAAGTATATCCTGTATGTTAGCAAGTTTTATAAACAAACCTGGTCACCAGCTCGGCAAGCTATATAATTGAAGATTAAAAAAAATAAACTAAATTGTCAAAATGTGTTTTATGTGTCTGTGTTTACAATTTACTAGTGTTGCTCCTTTTAGTAATAAACAACTCATTATTAATAACATTTTCTTGCGTTACATGAGTTGATGGGTTTACTCGCATTGTCACGTTCATGAATATCTCCAACAATAACAAAGCCGCCACCGTTCATAGAGCATTTTTGGGTGCCACTGAACAATTCCAATGGCCTATACGTGTACGCACTGATTTTGGTGGAGAGAACGAGCTGGTGTGGAAGGAGATGCTCGGCAAGCGAGGGGAGCACTCCGCTTTAGTTGGAAGCTCGGTCCATAATCAACCAATTGAACAACTGTGGGGTTTGATCAATGACCGTGCAACCCTGCCATTCAAGGTTCTATTTCAGACACTAGAGAGAGAAGGCAAACTAAACACGGATAATAAGACGGACATGATGTGTCTACACTGGTTTTTTTTGCCATTAATACAGACGAACCTCACGCGGCTGTGCCTTGCGCTAAATAAGCGGAAACTTTCTACAGAACAACAGCGTACTCCATGCCAACTGGAAACACAGTTTCTTCCTCTGACGGCACCATTTGAAGGAATCCCTATTGAACAACATGATGGTGTGGACACTGCATATGAGGACCCAGCAACACTGGAGCGCCCCCTCCAACACGTGCAGTGCTTTGTATTCGATGGATTCCCGCGTGACCTTCGTCATGAGCTGCATACTCTCGGCGTAGCACATGATATAGATCAGGGACGGACATTGTATCAACAAGTTATGTCAATGGTTAGCGACTAACATACTTCGTAACTAATGAAATAGTTTCCCGTCATCATTAGTAGTACTCATTTAAGTTAATCTGTTTTAACAAGCTTGAATCTTGAATACTATTGGTCCTACACCCACCAAACTCGTCTGTGAACATTGTCAGCCGACTATTGTATGAGTTCTGAGTTTTGGGTTTCTCTCAGCCATTACATGTGAAATACAGGATTCGACCCCGTTGATCCGGCTCTAAATGACTTAAAAATGTTACAATTTTACGGACCGTAAACCATAGTAATAAATAAATCAAGCATGCAATTACACTTGCTGCAATCAGTTACACGTAGATTTGTGTATCCGTATGTTTCAACCATGCACAATAACAACACTAGCCCTACAAACACAATGGCCGAAGATTATAAAAATATATTCTCATTCTTAAACTTAGACTCAAGTATTTCCATTGGCTGATGTGCTCAGTATCAGCGAATGAAAATGCTTGAGCCTTGAGTGAGATTTTATTTGTTCATTATAATCTTGGCACCCAGGCCTCTCTGAAACATGGTGAAGAAATGTTACCGTAGCTTCTGAGTCGGCAACCGTTTGATCGGACACATTTTCTGAAGATCCGGAAATAGGCACTATGTACTGAAGTACATTGTAATTAACTGACAAAAATGCTGAATGTTCGCAGTGGTATGAACGCATATCACCCTATAGAAATAATTGTGTATATGTATCATTATACATGTCGTATCCATATCTGAGAGTTTGCCTGATATTATTGTATATTATCATCCTGACCTAACAACGTGCATGTCATTTTCTGACATGGCGTGGGACGGGAGGGGGATACATCGTCGCCGCTCCGGCTGCCGTTCTAGTTGTATTGGGATTTGTGACCATTGAAGATCCTGCTTATCTGTTACGAGTGTAGACCTTGATCATCTAGGACACGTGTAGACCATGATCATATGGGACCAGTGTACCTCTACACATGTATATTTCGGATTTATAAAAATGGAAAAACAACTGCTGTGGAATTTATGTTTAATTAATTTTCCATCAAGAAGAACTATTGAACAATTTATAACACGAATATACAACCTTACAGGTCAAAACTAGAGACAATACAGAAACTAACATGATGTCTGTCAATAACTACTGTCTGTTTCACGAAAGCTGCCCAAATTTTACAGCTATATAAACAATTCAAAAACAAGATTTCTTTTGATAATATAAATGAAAGGAAAAATTAAGAATGAGCCTTCTTTTTATTTCGTGAAATTTGGTCAAATATTGATTTTATTGCGAAAAAAAAATTTCCCCCCCCTGTTAAATCCCCATAGACATACTTCACGGACTGAAGATGTCTATGGGGATTTAACATGGGGAGTTTTTTTTTTGAATTTTAGAAATACTGGACAGATTTTTAAAATTTAACTTTTGTTTTCTTAGTTAGATCATATCCAAGCTATCTAGTCAGGTTTCGGAGTCAATTTCCAAATGTTTTCGTTGTTTGACTCCTCCCACACTTCCTTACCTCTTTCCCCCCCCCCCCCCCCCCCCCCCCCCCCCCCCCCCCCCCCCCACCCCCCCCCCCCCCCCCCCCCCCCCCCCATGTTAAATTCCCATAGACCGAATTTCACGAAATAAAAAGAAGGCTCATTCTTAAATTTTTCTTTAATTTAATATTATCGAAAATAATATTGTTTTTGAATTGTCTATATAGCCGTAAAGTTTGGCCAGCTTTCGTGAAACAGACTATAGATGGCCGCGGCCTGCTCGTTACGAGCCGGCTCATCTGGATCTACACTGTTTGCTCAGACCTGTTTAGGTCTGTAGTGTTGAAAGGAAATATAAATTTAGAGAATCAGTGCTACTTTTGGGCTTACATTAAAGTAGTATCCATTACGTAAGATTGATGATTGATTAGTGGTGTTTAACGGTTATTAACAGCTAAGGTAATTTAAGGCCGGGTCAACGGGGTCGAATCCCGTATTTCACCTGCATGTATGGGGAGTTTGGTTGTTTGTTTATTGGTGTTTAACGGCCTATCAACAGCTAAGGTCATGTAAGGCCGGGCAAACGGGTTCAATCCCGTTTTAACCTGCTGCATTGGGGGGAAAATTCCAAAATCAGAACGGAATATTTACATCGAGAAACAATATATTCAGCCCTGAAATTAGAATAACCTGACCTGGTGGCAGGTCCATACCACACCAAAGTTATTTGGCCCCTTCCCCTAAAATAGGATTACGAACAATCGTAATACTCACATAAGGGGTATAACCAGATTCAACCGTCACTTACAAAATGCCAAAGACGTATGTGAGGGCCAAACCAGGTCTCCAGTCGGAATTCCGGTAAGGATGAACCCCGATCGTTAAATTACCAATCGCTTGCACCCACCTTCCACCCACGCATGTATGGGGAGAAAATCTCAGTATCAGAACTGATGATATGCTAGTTTAAATGTTCGTATAGTTTAACAAGTCAGTACAATCACTCAACTCCAAAGCCACTCCCCGGAAGAAGCCAATAACAGTAGGTATCTTTACCTTTCCGATGAGTAGCTATGACATTTAATGGCATGGTAGCGTTTAGTGCACATGTACTGATTCTTGGCAATGTACACCCTCGGTCAAAATGCAGCATAATGACTGAACTAAAGCCACCGGGAGGCACGGTCGTGCTTCCTGTGAAGAACATCAGAACATCAGAAACTGTGATAGCTAGGTCGTCTACAGGAGGCAGGAAGTCCTGACGTTGAGCTTCAGTCTTGCAGGTTGCCAATCCGCAATGCACATCCTTGAGGAACGACTGAAACCAATAGTATGCCTTCGTTTCATCCAGGTACAATTGGGAGCCCTCTGTCGCGTATCTGTTCAACTGAAAGAGCTGCAAGAAGGCGGCTTCTGTGAGGTCCGGGATGCTGTCGAGTGACAGAAATTGTATGGCCGCCTCCACCGCCTCAGGGGTTGACTTCCAGATGTCGAGCATTGGCTGAAGACCTAAAGGATAACATCATGCAAATTATTAGCATACACGATATCAAGGATAAAACAACGTCACGTAATGGCATTTCGTTATAAAAAGTATGGGGGCGTCTGAATTCTGAAACGGAGATCGAAATAGGTCTGCTGCTGCCGATGGATTGGTGCATATAACCCTGGTACACATTTGGATTCTTTTACTGACATGCCCCCCCCCCCCCCCCCCCCCCCCCCCCCCCCCCACCCCTCCCCCCCCCCCCCCCCCCCCCCCCCCCCCTACCCCTCCCAGTTTTAAATGGAATAATAATATTACATAGAAGGATTATTATAGTGTCCCAAAAGTTAAATCGGCATCATTACTGCTCAATGCTAGTTGCACTTTTCTAACATATTCTGACCGTACAAGAAAACTTGTCAACGTCCATCATATATTAATGTTTCTCCTTAATTAAATAAATAGCTCTTAAATAGCTGTGATCAGGAATTTTCAAAATAAAGCACTTTTTCCTAGCCTTTATTTAGTAGTTTACCGGCCTGAAAGTCAACGATGGCATTCATCTGATGTAACAAAACATCACGACGGAAAAGCCCTCGCACCCATCTTGCCCGGTCTGCCTCCGAGAGAGCCGTTGTTGGTTTTGAGCAGCCGATCGTCGGTCGATCAACAACGTCATCGACATCTTGCAGGCAGCAGTTCATCAGCTATTCGTAAATATAAAGAGACATGCTAATTTAAATGGGTAGCTTAATATATATTATGTGTAAGGCCACGGGTCACATGGTACACAATCACAATGGATGCGTCTCCAGCTATTTAAGGGTTAACATTGACCAACATAATGTAAGGCATAAATATGATTTTTTTTATATAAAGGTGCGAGAGTTTGTTTAATTACAAGATGGATACCTACACACATATTAGCTTACTTATAATATAGGAATGGGTTGACACTGTTGATACTCTTGACAGCAGTAGCCAATAGCCATTATAAAGGAAGGTCTATTAAGCTTATCACATGAACAGTGGTAAGTGAAGAAAACTCCTCTGCAATGAGAAATTGGCTAGTTACCTTTTCTGCCAGCTCTTTTTGTTCGGTTGTCTCGAAGTGACCGGGCTCGACGTCTCCCAGACTTGACGAGATGATGTACCGCGCCAGAGGACTTGAGAATACCGGCAAACCAACTGTGCCCTGAAATTGCAAGTACCGATGGTAGCATTGTCAGACCTTTTTTTGTGTGGGTCCACACTTCAACTTAACAATTGGGCAATTAGTTACTTGTATATGTCCGATCATCGTGAAACTTCGCATGTGCATTGATATCGATGATGGGCAGACACGTAGTGAAGATGGGTTACGCCCGACCAAGGTCCCTTTTTCCACGTTATAGACTTAGTCTTTTTTCGTGATTTGTTTTGCCCCCGAGTGCAGCGAGGCGTAAGTTCCGAGGGAAGCGAGGTGTACGTTCCGAGCAAAGCGCGGGTTATACCTCGTTTAGAGTCAATGCTGCCAGGTAAACCCGGCTTTCGTGGCTTTGCCTCGTTTCTTGTTTTATATCATTTAGAAGAGGAATGTAAAACAAATACAACGGTGTATCAGGGCTCTTCCAGGAAAAAATCTCAGGGGAGGAGGGGGGAAGGAACGACCATGAATTTTTGGGGTACCATTGACAGTGATAAAATTATGTTCAGAAACAAGAAAGATCCATGGACTAGAATATACCAACCACCAGCTACAGGTGTTGCCAGTTTCAGTGTATATATACACCGCTGCTCGCAGCAGTCGAGCCTCCACTGTACAGTGAAATTGGCTCCAATTCATTTCAATGAGGGGATATGGTTAGATTATGCGTTCGCGGTAATTCGCGGTTCCATCAATCATTTAAAGAATAGTATGGTGTGAAAGAGGAAACACACTAAACTGATGGGTAACTAAATACATACCTGGGCAGTGGTCGTGCCAACGTAGCGGCATAGCGTCCTGAAGTCGCCCTCATCCAGAGCGGTTACGTCGATTGAGAATCCACGCCCTGAACCTGCAAAACATTGAAGAATTTAACTATTACTTTGGGCTGTTCCAGATTATCCTGGAATGTAAATGCACATCGGTTTGCTTGATCTGTTTGGAGTAACAAGGCGCCCGAGCGTCCAAGCGGGGTCTCGCCTTGAGGATCTTTAATCTATGGGATCTGAAAATCAATAGGGTCATCAGCCTCATCCCATGGACAGTGTCCTATTATGTTTCATGACTGTAGGTCAAACAGTATTTAAGTTGGATTTCGGAAACCAAATTGTTGATGCCGTCGCTACAGGGCGCCATGCAGGACAGGTTAATTATGTGTACAAAATTGAGTTTTGTAACACTAAAAATCACAAAATTCAATTCTGTGTCACAAAATTCAATTCTAAAATTCAATTCTGTGTCACAAAATTCAATTCTGTGTCACAAAATTCAATTCTGTGTCACAAAAATTCAATTCTGTGTCACAAAATTCAATTCTGTGTCACAAAATTCAATTCTGTCAATTCAAATCTGTGTCACAAAATTCAATTCTGTGTCACAAAATTCAATTCTGTGTCACAAAATTCAATTCTGCATACGTTTCGTATACAAAATTCATTTTTGTTATAAAGGATTCAATTTTGTAAGACAGAATTGAGTTTTGTGAAGAAAATTCAGTTTTGTGGGACAGAATTCATTTTTGTCCACAAAAATTAGTTTGCGTAGGATAGTCTATCTCATCTCTATGTTGATTGGTTGAGATCGGTCTTAGTCCATTTTACTAGATGGTGGAGTACACTTGCAGGTTTAAATATTTCAATGCGAAAATATAACCCAATTTATCAATATTATACTTCTTTATGGACAGTTATTTTGGTTATATTATGATTACAAATGAGTGTTCACACCATATAAGCATATATACTTTGAAGGAGAAAAAATAAAAATATTCAGAATTTTCCCTCAATTATGTAAACAGGGTCAAACATAAAGTAGCCTGGACATAGCTAGACCTGAGAGCATGCCCATATATAGAGAATACCAGGCTAGTGTATTTTGATATCAAGTTTATCAGGCAAGGCTAGGAAACGCGTAGGAATTCCGAGGCTTGCCGAGGAATTCCTACCGTTTCCGAGCCGAGCCTGATAAACTTGATCTAACCTTGTGAAACAAATGGTATTGGATCTGTGTCTACTAGTTGCGAAGTTACGTGTTCGCAACTATGTGTCTACATGCATTATTTACAGTATACACCATCTTAGTATCCATGGTATCTACACAAATACTACAAATGGTTTCCTCAAATGGCCCAATACACACATGCTGTTTATAAACACAGACAGCAGTCAGAACACAGGCCACAGCACGTGTATTATTGATTTAACTGGGGCAGATTACCTTGCGATACACAATAAATGACGTCAGTACTCGCGGGAGATCTACATGTACATGAATTATGTGTACAATTATAACGCAAATGAGTTTAAATACGAATGGGTTTGTCAACGTTTGACTGTTTGGAGATAGTTGAAGCAAAATGGCAGAATGAGAAATGAATCATCGGCAGAATGAGAAATGAATCATCGACATTGAATGTGTAGATCAGCGACCGTGACCCATTTCTGAAGTGCAGTTTCTGACCAATGGTAGTCTTTCTTACATGCATGCGTGTGCAGAATTGACAGAATTGAATTTTGTGACACAGAATTGAATTCTGTGGCACAAAAGTGAAATTTGTGACACAGAATTGAATTTTGTGGCACAAAAATGAATTTTGTTGACAAAATTGAGCCATGTCCCACTTGGCGCCCCGTAGTCGCCGCCGCCAGAATGAGTAATGCCTACGTCTCGCTTCTTGCGACGCAAGGCGAGAGACAAGTGGTCGGTCTGCAGTTTAGAAAACTTTTTCTAATGCTACCACATTTTCCTGAGACCACCACCTTTTCTCACCTCCCCACAATATTTATAGTATGTGCTGCACAAAATTGCCATACTTACTGTTGCTGAGAACAGACGACCTCCATTCTTGTAAGATGAGGCTGTTCAGCTCCCTCATCAGGCCGTCACATCCTCGGAGACAAAGACCACCGAGAAGCCGGTGCAGCTATCCAGCCGCTTGAGTTCATCAAGCATGCTGTCAATAGCAGCCTCCCGCATGATACATAGTGGGGCAGGTACACCAAGCCTAGCGTTACACTCTTGTACTAGCCGTGCCAGTGGGGACGTAGGGGGCGTAGTGCGCTGAAAAATATGGTGTTATTTAATACGGATTGTTAATAGACAATGTGGCATTGATTAAAGTAAATTGGACACACATGTAAAAATTTCATTTTGACATTATTGTAATCTGTTACGTTTTATTTTCATGCCAACAACCTAAATTCTATGATTTCTAAATTTTGGGTTGTCTAATTTTCTTTCAGCAAATTTTCCGAAATTGTTTTTGCTTAATGGTAGATGAACATTAGTGAGTTATATGAATATTGTATTTGCACAGGTTTTAGAACTACATCTAGTTGAAAGTGCTTGTCCGTCCCATCCGTAACATTTTCTTACTGTGGAATGGCCCTTATATTGATAGATCTTCAAATTAATTACCTCCAAAGAATTATCATCCACAACTATAAGCGGCTCATCATCGGTATCATCAACAGTTGACTCTTCTTGGTTAGAGGTTGGTGGAGACCTGTTTGCAGTCGGGAGGCCTGGCTGTTCTTCAGACTGTTGTAGGTCACGGTCCTAAAATGATATATTTCAGGGGAATGAATGAACCTGTTGTCCCAAAATATTAACTTAAATTTGTTGTGACAAATATATATTTTAAAGAATTTTGACGCCGACGCCGGAGTGACTATATAAGCTGTCCTTATTCTTCGAATAGTCGAGCTAAAAAGTCAGAATTTTGAAGTTTTTATAATTCCAGCACAAACATATTTACACAATTCCCTAACATTTGATTGGTCAGTAGCAAGTCTCTGTCCAAAATTTATATCCCAGTAAACTCCCATGCCGAACTACTTTCCGTAACCGTGAGGCGCAGTTAAAATAATTCTTAAGAAAACGGAAAATAAACACATTTTCTTGATGAATTTATTTCAAATGCTGGAATTATAAGGAATGAATGGCCTTTTTGTGGAATTTATCGGGGATATAAACTTGGAAAAGTCGCGGGAATACTGGACGACGCCTTAAAAAATTACAATTTTCGAAAAAAAAATCAAAACAAAAAAAGATTTTTTTTTTGTTTTGATTTTTTTTCGAGAATTGTAATTTTTTACCGCTTCGTCCAGTATTCCCGCGACTTTTCCAAGTATATACCCCGATAAATTCCACAAAAAGGCCATTCATTCCTTATAATGGATTCAATTACCTTTCTAATGATATATAATGTGACTACATTCTTAGTCAATATCTATCAATAACTTTGCTTCAAAGAGGAGGACTGATTTATCCTAACAGTATCCTTAACTCTTTCACCCCTAAGTAACTGAATGGATGCATATTCAAATTCACACCATTGAAATCAATAGAATTGTTGTTTTTTTCTTCAGTCAGTCCATTATTGACAAATGGGTAGACTTTTTTTTCAATTTTAGAAAAATAGTTGCGAACTGTGCAGATCCTGATGAGACGGACGGTAACGAGCCGGCTCATCTGGATCTACACGGTTTGCTCAGACCGGTTTAGAGGTATGTAGCGTTGAAAGGGTTAAATGACAAATTACTTACTTCTGTGTCACTCAACCAATACACGTGTAGAACGACCGATCTGGTCAGCCCATAATGGGACAGAGTATTCCATATACAAGCTTGACTATAAACATTAACCAAGTAATTCAAGGTTAAATGTAGGTGAAGGTAAAATATAGGTCAGGGGTTATTGATGTACATCCCTATGAGAAAAAGTTATCCAAGTATGGTGTCTGTATGCACATAGTATTCCATATACAAGCTTGACTGAAAGGCCAGTAGTATTCCATATACAAGCTTGACTAAAAACCTTAACCAAGGCGTGACGGTGACGGTGACGCCGGGGTGGTGACAACATAAGCTCTACTTATTCTTCGAATAGTCGAGCTAAAAATGTAATTTACTGCCACACCCTAATTGTGGAATAACCCTGGTTGTCATGGAACTCGTCTTCTGAATTGGTGGCAGCTGATGTTGTTGGGGCGTTCTGCGTCGTGGGTGCGTTGAGGGCTGCTGTAGTCTGGTTGGATCGCTGCTAAATTGATAAAATAAACAAGAAAAAAGTCAGATGGGGCTCAGAGAGATGTACCCCCTCCGGCTCCCCACTGCACACACTCTCCAAATGTACCCTTTATTCTGAAATGCATATACACATAACATATTTTTGAAATCCGTCCGTATTTCGCCGAGTAATTGTCCGGAAACCATCGACCAATGAGAATTCAGCAACCACATTAAATATGCATAAATTTGCACGGATCACGTTGGCTGTTGAACTTATCCTTTGCCATCCAGAAATGCACTTACACATCAAGTTATTGTGCGAAAACCATCGGAGGTCGAAATTTTGTTCTGCTACCCTATTCTGTGTTACTCATTTTTTCCATAACAAATAATCCAAATTTCCATACGTGACCAAAATGTCAGAGTGTCGAAAAATGAACAATTTTGGTACTATTAAATATAGTACTTACAGAATTGGAAATAGAAGGCAACCGGAGACGACTCGGGCTGAATACCCGTCTACCAGATTGCGCCACTGGCTGCTGTGCAGGCTGCGCCACTTGCTGCTGTGCAGGCTGCGCCACTGGCTGCTGTGCTGGCTGCTGTGTAGACTGTACTACTGAGGCTGATGCTGTTTGCTGCCTGGCCTGTATCAATGGCTGAAATGCTTGTAGAAGCTGAAAAAATGTTAACAAAGTTTTTAAATACTGTATTTTCCTGCATTATCTGTGCTTTAAGTTCCGGGCAGTATAATTCCCATACGTTACAGATATATGCGCACGGGAAGTTATAGCACAGTAATTAGGACCGCCCCTCCAGCATCAACATAATATTGGAAATATATCCGTGCATTTATAACGCTAAAGGTCTTACTGCTATGATACAAGTTATATTCAAACATACTTTAACATAGCATAGTCAAAACATTGTTAGTACCGCGAGATTAGGTCGTACACATAGACAATTTACGGTTATCTGAGGATGCTACATTATGTCAGTATTGTCTTTGCTCAAGGCAAGCCTTTTCACTCTTTATTCCAAATAACTCATGTTATAAATACCTGGCCAAATTGCTGCAACAATTGTTGCGCCTGTCCGTGGTCATGGGCCCTGCCCGTATCCTCGCTTGAATCACGTGGATTTGACATAACTCTGCCACTGGCGTCACCGTCCATGAACTGATGAAGATCAAGACAGATGCATGTTAGTACCAAATATTATTGAAATCGTTCAAGCGGGTTTAGTTCCTTTGGTACATGAACTGGCAGGCGTACGCCGTCAGGCATGCGCACGACGTCGGTCAAAAATGAGGACGTCGCTTGTTTATGCGTTTATGTCACGGATCAGCGTTACGTTACATTACGCTCATTATGTGTAAAATGAAGTTTTCGTCGCTCAAACACGTCAAAACTTGACATGAACAATGTACAATTCGGTTGCAATGTCATAGTATTGTGGTTTCGTGTGTATCACTGTATACGAACGAGCCTGGGTTTGTAAGATGCCCCTGGGTTGGTAAATTTTCCAAGATGGCGGCGCCCACGTCCGCATTTTCACAGCTGTCGTTAACAGGTTTGTACCAATTTTTCTACTCTATTTTCAACGGTGATACTTGGTGTATAGGTGCCCAACATATTGAAGAAAATATAAGAGTAACTGTCGAGAGCTGATAATTGACACCGTATCACTGACACCGTGCACTCACTAACATTGATATTTTCATTTCAGTAGTTTTCTTTTTAGTTCGGTTCTTCTGGCTAGTGCCACTTCCTCGCCAGTAACGGAGGTTTTCCGCAGCATCGCCAAATGAATTAAGTAAATGTTCAAACTGTGCAACTGTCAAGCCAGTGTAAAATTGGAAGAGCTTGGCATGCTGGGATATAGTTTCAAAAGTGTAGGTAGAACACTGATCAGCACAGGCTGTAGGCTTCTCCGGAATGTTATAGTTGATCATGTTGTCAATTTTGCTTGCCAGGACATCACTACAGGCAATTTTTGTTTGTGTCCCTTGTTCACTAGTACACGGCTGCTCGGTGTTGACTCCTAATTCCTGCGTCTGCATGTCTCCCGGTGAACTGAAAGCAGATCAAATTTAAACTTTTAAACTTTCAGGGCCCGGTTGTTCAAAACATCAGTTAGCTTAACGGACTGTTAGCCTAACTGATCTGTTAAATCCTTAACGGATGGTTAACTAACAATCCGTTAAATATCGGTTGCTGAAAACATTTGAAATGACCCGTTCGTTAACAGATCTGTGAACTCTTAACCGTTCAGTTAACGTTTAACCATATCCCATAATGCAAAGCACAGACAGGTGCCCACTGAATTTTAAAATGGCCGACACAGCAGACAAAACATTTTGACAAGGCAGAAAACTGGAGTTTTAATGAAATTAACTTTTGCCAATCACCGTTTCACACTAGAAAGATCCAGCAACGATACTTTCATTGATAAATGAGAAAGATAGCACAGCTAAAGATAAATGAAAAAGATAAATGGATATAGCAAGAAGAAAGCTGCAGCCGACAGGCGCAGACAGTCCGTATCAGTCCAGGATATACATTAACAATATGACAAGAAGCTAAGATGGTGTGTGAAACTGAAGAGAAATAAACAGTACAAGTTCAGAAAATAGAACGTCGGTGTCTGTTTACTTTCTATTTATAGCCATGTCAATTCAGAAACCCTAAATCCTACCAGATTCCGCCAGCCACCAGTATTCGTTAGCGCCTCTGTTTCTGGCGTTTCTGGCTAGCGTGATATTTCCATTCGTAGATTCCAAGATCACATTAAGCAGGATGTAAATAAATAATTTGACTATAGTTTGGCTATAAGTCTCAATAATTTACCTGCAGTAAATACTTTTAATAGTTCACTTGGAGAACTTTTGTTTTCTAGACATCGGCGAGTCGCGAAATTTCTTCAAATTATTGTGTTTCCGCATGTTTTCATGTACTGAATTTGTAACATCAAAGTCTCATGATCCTTTATCAAGAGAAGATGTCAATGAAGTCCTGTTATTCGATGTTGAAGACATTGCCCAACTTCAGATACAACAACGTTTGTCAAAATATTCAGCATCGTGCAGCATGGAGTTTCGTTGCCTCCCAACAGGCTGTTCTGTTCTATTTTTAGTCGGTAACCGTGTCAAGGCCTTACTGATGCAAATCCGGATGACATCATTCATTCTATAGTCTGTTTCAGAGTTTGACCAACTTGTTTTATCATAGAAGGCACAGGTGAAAGCATATTTTGGAGCTAATCTTCTGAGCCTGTTCTCTAATCTCAAACATGCACATTTGATTGTCTGAACCAACATGCTCATAATGTTTTATAATTGCAAGTGCAGACCCTGGTCAGACTGTGCGGATTCGACGGCTGATCTGGATCTACACTGCTAGCAAAAGCCCAATAAGCCTCGTGTTGTGCTCGAGTTGTTATTATTATTATCAAGGCTGCCAGCGAGGGGATTAGCAGAGTGATAACGATGCCCTTGTTTTATTATTATTATACTATTGAATTGTACCTGTTTATGTATTTCTATTTTATTTTGAAGTATAATGTTCTAATATACCGCCATGTGTATATTAAAATTGATTTCATATAATAAATATGTGCTAATATTAATTTAGCCTATGATAGTTATATTTATATTTAATATCTAACTAATTTAAACATTTTTTTTAAAACACAATTTCCCATTTGAGTGTCCGAAATTACAATAACAATCCGAGTATAATTTTGTGGTTTTCTTAACTACTGTATATATACATCTTTAAAAAGTAAATCATATAAAAAATATTTCATATGCATTCTATTTATTTAATGGTTTAGCCGTTTTTAGTGTTTTTCTAGGTTTTAAATATTATTTCCCATTTGAGGCACAAAGGATTGCTCAAAATTGTAGTAAAACTGCCAGTGTTTAAAAAGTTTAAATATTGTATAAATACATTTATATGTTGGACAAATATTAATTATTTCACTTGAATCTTTAGAATGATGCTCATGTTTTAGGTATTTTATCAGACTTTTCATTAGTATTTTTAAACATAATTACACTTTGGTTGAAATTAATTAAACAAAGTATTAAGTTGCTTATATATTATATAGATATATATCCATGACATGTAATTCAATAGAAATCATTCTGTTAGTAATAAATTGCTGTTTTAGCAATTTTAAGCACTCTTTTAAAATTTTCCAACATTATTTAGGGCCCCACATTTCGTTTTATTATATGAATGTACATGTACACAGCGTTATACAGGCAACTGTTGCCATAAGCCCCATTTCTCCAGTCACACCTCGTTAAACAGGCCATAGCTGTCATAAGCCCCATTTCTCTAATCACAGCCACACAGAGCATTACTGACACAGATGACCTAAGTAAGCCCCATTTCTCCAGTCACAGAGTTAGACAGGCAACAGATATATGACATAAGCTCCATTTCTCCGGTCACAGCCTCTCGGAGCTAAACTGACACAGATGTTGTAGGCCACATTTTTCCGGTGACAATCGCCATCAAACATGTGGCAGTGACTGGAGAAATGGGGCTGATCAGATTGGTGACCAGTGTAGCTCCTGACCAAATAGCATCTCCTGTAGCCTGATAAGTCTACATGTACCGTATATTGATTGTTGGAAGCAGGACAGGCGTTTTACTGCTGGAATGGCGAACAGTGCAGATCCTGATCAGACTGTGCGAATGCTGATCAACATTGCTCACAAAACCCATAAGCCTCATTCTCCAGGCATATGGATCCACGTATTAGAATATTAATGAACACTCTAATGTTGCTACTTTTCTTTGCAGAAGATTCTGCCAATTAAATATTGTATGCATCTACATACACACCGTGACATATGTATCCGTATTTAACAAATGTGCATACTTACCCATACTTAGGCATTTGATGCTTTGGTGGTTCATTGAAACAGACTATAGATCAAGATGTAGGCGTCCATCACAACGAATTTACCATTGCAGTTCAGACACCTCTCACCATTTATTTCACTTGTCATTTGAAGGATGTCATGACTGGGATAGTTTAATAATAACTACACAAATAAGTGTGAAATGCAATTAGTATCAGTAGTAGTAAGGGAGTCAAAATGATACCACCTACCGTGATATCATTTATAACCCTCTATAATACCCCTAGACATAGCACTATGGCTTTCACTACCGTTACATAGACCTCACAGATACCTACTGTAGCGACTTGATTTCAAGATTTGAAATCTGTCGATTATTGTCTAAATACGCGTCTAATGGTGCTAAACCAGCAGTGCAAAGCCAGAAATTATATTAAATAGCCTGTATGAGTTAAAATGGGTGACTTGCCTATTAAAATAAAGTGTTTATCGCTCCTTTTGTCAGACTACATAAATTGTACAAAGTTTACACGCTACTGTCGCCATTTTGCCGAAGAATTTCCGGCAGAATAAATTAACTTCCGTAATTCTGTTTTTAGTCCGGCGGCCAAAGGCCGATTTTGGGGCTTAACTTCGTTTTGAATAACTTAAGTTTTTTACTAATGATTTTGCCTATGTAGACTTTCTAGTTTTATAATCCGACTGATGCAAATCTGTTACCCTTGAGCATTTGGAGAAATCTACATAAATTCAAGATGGCTGCCACCAAGATATATGTGCGATATAATTGCATCCCCAGGAGGAAATTAAACCATCTAAGAGAGTATAATGAATGTATTAACGTGTTGACACAAACGGGCAACTTTAAAATTCAATTCCTTAACAGCATATAGAAAAAATCGAAGATGGCCGCCAAACATTTTACATACTTTCACTAATTCGTCATATCAAAGAATATACGTTTTTTAATTATGTGTTTAAAACAATGAATGTGTGTTTTTTTGTAACTTTGATGTGAAATTATATACTAATCTATATAACACAAGTCCAAGATGGCAGCCATATATGAATATTACAATGTACTTGCAACCGTATCTTGAAATAAGAAAACACTATATACTTGCAATCATATCAGAGCGAATTTGCATACCAATATTGTATTTAGGTATATAATTATTCCAGTACATTGGGTATGTATTTAGACACATGTTTCAATCGCATTAGTCCAAGGTGACCACCAAATATCATATTACCTGATAACTAACTTGTGTAGTAAATAGCTTTTGTAATTACACCTTGATATACACCATTAGACAACATCGGCAATAACGTAAGTCTAATATGGCCACCGGATATGAATATAGTACCTTATAATAGTAATACAATTATATTATAATATAAGATTTAAACTCGTGCATTCAGTTAGATATTTTGATATTGTTTTGTCTGGTCTTGTCATTACATAGCAGCATTCATACTTCTATTGTTGGCAGGGAGATATATTGTACTTCCCAATTTGTAAAAACACCAGATGTCGTCGTTTATATCATTGGCTCCAAAAACGCAAATGCTCAATGTGATTTACTGTGCAACATCGCATGAAATGGCTCCTCTAGATAGTGTCATTAACAACTTGAGTGTCTGGATATAGCAATTGAATAAGTACGAATGGATGATACGTCTATATATTTCTGTCACAATCGGTGACTACGTACAATAACATAGTTCAGCCACCCAGTAGCTTATTCCAGTTTCTGGCTACCATAACGTGCTTTCAACCTACTTAGTACAACCACATAGCTGATAGTATTGGCCACATGTTTTCTTTCTGTGAAAGTAGTCAGTTTCCACAAAGCGGCTGTATGCACATGATGGTTGGTGTACACCACTTTAATATCACTTATTACTTTGTAAACTGCAAGTAATTGATGTGTTTTCAGACCACTATCGCCGATGTAGAGCAACATATTTATATGATGAGGTAAAGTATGTACACATGTACATCAATTTTCTCTGTGTATTGTTTCAAAGATAAGCAATACAAATACTTTATTTTTGTCGAATTATTGTGTAGTTATATGCCATTTAATGAGTTTTACTTATTTAAACATATGACAGAATTCAGCACCTGTGAATGCATATGAATATATAAAAAACTAAGACATGACGCCGTCAGTATACATAAATGTGGATCAAAGAAACAACCGTAATCACAAATATAATAATTTCGAGAAGAAAATGGAGATGCTATATATTAAATACCACAGGTAGGACACAGCTAATACAAATGTAATTGATATTATATGACAGACAATCTAGTTGTGCCACTACTAAATACTCACGGTAACAAAAACGATTATA